>JADRCH010000012.1:22242647-22346346 GCA_019843965.1 Rhynchomys soricoides
GAAGAAGAAGAAGAAGAAGAAGAAGAAGAAGAAGAAGAAGAAGAAGACCACCAGTAGAAATGACTTTAAAACAAATGATGGCTTTTTCTGTTCCTTAGGAGCTAGAAAAATGGTCTCTCCAGAGGAATCACAAACATGTTGTTGTCCAGTGCCAAAGAGTGAGTCCTGAAAATGTAATGCATGCAGAATAACACAGACTGAAAAGTTATATTTAAGAACACATTCATGTAAACATACACATACATGAATGCAATAATAATCAGCTTAAAAACAAAATCCTGAACTTGAAGGAGAACATGGAGAAGTTCATAAGTGGGCTTGAAGAGAGGAAAGGTAAGATAGAATGTAATTAAATTATAATATAAAAAATAAAAAAATAGTAAAAATTCTCTCTCTCTCTCTTTTTTTTCCTCAGAAATACACCTGCCTCTGCCTCCCAAGTGCTGGGATTAAAGTTGTGTGCCACCACTACCAGGCTTATCATTTATGGTTTTTTTGTTTGTTTATTTTTTGTTTATTTTTATTTTGTTTTTGTTTTTCGTTTTCTTTTATAATTTTTTTTAATTTTTCATATTTTATTTACATTTCAAATGTTTCCCTCTTTCCAGATCTTCCCTTTGGAACCTCCCCATTCCCTCCGCCCTCCCCCTGCCACTATGGGGGTATTCTCCCACCCACCCACCCACTTTTGTCTTCCCTCCTTGGGAAGCATTCTCCTATACTGGGGCATCAAACACCCTCAGGCCCAAGGGCCTCTCCTCCCCCTGATGGATAACAAGACCCTCTTCTGCCACATTTGTGGCCAGGACCATAGTTCCCTCCATGTGAAAAATTCTCTTCTTAGTAAGCTGCAATAGGCTTTGTTTAATTTACTGATTAACAACTTTGGGTTCTTTAAATAAGTAAGTCTTCTGTATGAAAAAAATAAAATAAAGTCAAGCAATATCATCATATGTCTCTGTTTTCATCTCATATAAGATGAAATACTCATAACTCCTAAGAGGTAATCAGGTTATGCTATTTCTGTAGATCTCAGTTAAATTTGAGGAAAAATACAGTGCTTAATTGAAAACAGCAAGACAAGGGTATTAGAAGGGGTCCTCTGGGCTCTGCTAGCTGTAGGCAAAGGGCCTGTATTAACTCTCTCACCAAGTCTCTATCAAAAGATGGTAAAGTGTTCCTAAGGGTAGACTGTAAAGCTATTAAGAAGGGCGAGTAAACGGTAAGTAGCAAAAACTTGATGTGTAAAATGTACATAGCAGAGATTATACCAGGATTCTTTTCCAAGAGTTTTTGACTCTGGAAAAGCTTTCTGTTTCATCAAAATATTATGTTGATAATTACATTCATATGTTGGTATATAAGTTTGTGTCTGTGTATGAGTGTGTGTATGTATGTGTGTGTGTACATGTGTGTGCATATGTGTGCATGTCTGTGTGTGTGTGTTTCTCTTGTGATTAAGAAACTAAGTTACTTCTTGGCACACTTCAACTGAAAACAGCTGATGTATCTTTCTTTGAAAATAAGTTGCAAGTTTAACTGTTCATTTATAGGACAAGTTCACATGCTTACAACTATTTTTATGGCAAGAACTTTAAATAAATTAACAAAAAATTGTATTTAATTTTTTATAATTTGTATTTATATTTAAATTATATTTTCAAAAACATAAATCTTTTTATTACATGTGGCTCTCTCACATGCTCTAGCCATGTATCTCCTTTGGAATCCCTGGCTGTAAAGCAGATCTAGGAAATGATCTTCTTTCTGATTCTCTGGGTCCATACTCTAGCTGCAAATACCATGGTCACAATGCCTGATGTTATGCATGACACTTCAGGTTCTAAAAAGCAGCAGAGTTGAGATATTGCTTCTTAGAATACTCAGTTGCAGCAACATTAGATCACATATTTGTTCATGAAGAAATGGTTGTCTGTAAAATAAGGAGATGTAGACCATTAATTATAGATGGAAGGCAGGAGATAAGGAAGAAATGATTATTTATATAGCCAGTACCTTTCCAGAATGCTTTATAGTGTGAGGGCTAATAAAACTGCACTAATAACTTCGAACCCAAGAGGTAATTTACATTTTATTAGGTGAAAGAGACTTGAAATTGTTTGTTGCAGAAGATTAGAAAGAATGGAAATAGAAAGAGAAAGATTGAAACTAGAATCAGAAATGAGATTCATGATTTTCCTTTTGATCAAGACTCTATAGTGTATTATAACTTCATGTGATTTCCCATCAGCTTGTCGAAAAAGTGACATTGTAAATGTTATAATGCTGAAAAACTGTGATAAAAAAGCAAAGGTTTCCCTTCTTAGCATTAGTTTCCTGGAGCCTTTTAGTAATGAGATGAGATGCACAGTAAAACTATATCATTTGTGCAGTAGTTAATATCATAGCCCCTAGAATTCCATTTCATGATTTCATATAACTTAAATTTCTGAAAAGAGTATAGCCCCAAGCATCTAAGATTTTGAATATAAATCACCTATACACTGTTAATCAATTGAAATTTTAAATAATACACTCAATATTCTATTCTTAAATATGTATGAGTTATGTAAGAAAGCCATCGTCCATAATTATACCTTCATTTGCATTTTGTAGTACATAATTTGCTCATTGAGTTAATTTTTATTGAGTACTCACTGGTTCAGAGTCTCTTGTTAGGAGTGTCCTATATTGTTAACTTAATTAAAAAATCATTACATATTCTAGAATATTCTCTCCTCTCATGCACATGCTTAATAGAAACACTTGATAACCTGCTAACATAACCTGCTTATTGCTACAAATAAGTTGCCTACTTGGATATTTATGGTGTCCCAGGCCTTTCACATTTGAATTCTACAGTGAAATGTGCATTTGTGGAACTATACCATATAGTGAAATAAGAAAATTTGTAGAGTAGTATGCTTCTAGACTATATGTAACTAGAATAACGGTGTTTTTTTTCAAAACGATAGTCAATGAAAGCACCTTTAGTGGTAATTCTATTTATAATTTTCATTATCCAGGTACTGCTTGACAATGCATGCACATGTACTACAGACACACCAGAAAATGCCTACCTGGTTTTCCTTAAATTCTAGTGAGGTCATTTCCTAATGAGGAATATTTATATTTTGCAGTTCTGCACAAGTATTAGTTCCAAAATGGATTCTCTCTAGGTAGAGCCTTAACCTATGATGACAATAATGATGTTAATCAAGACACGTGAATCCTGAAGTAGAGATGAACCCCATAAATCATGATTAATAAACACCTCAATAGGCATTTTTTTAATTGGGAAAAAGCATACATGTGAATAGCATATGATATCACGAGCAGTAGAGTTTGGGGGCAGACTGCTTTTAGAGTGTTGCAGATGGGAAAAGCTGTTTAGGCTTGAAACAGTTGCACTACACTAAACTTAACTGAGAAATAGTTTATAGAAGCCACAAAATGTTAACTGAACAAATAATCAGGATTGATCACTAGAAAGACAACAAATGAGGGAAAGAACTTTGGAAGACTCGAGTACCTTGCAACCTGCAGGCACTAAATAAATAAGCCATAGCCTGAAGACTATCAGATTTATCAGACGCAGCACAAGATTGCAACCACCCAGGGCATGGCCTGCCAGGTGAGAAGATGTTTAGTTTTGTGCTCCATTCTCCAAATGAAAACAAACATAAATTAGGAAAAATCCAACATTTGTTGGCAATGATATTTAAACCTTGCTTTCCCTCTAGACTTGCAAGCGTAAGATGTTAAGACAGCTGCCCGTTGAATGTTTGGAACACATTGGTCTAGTGGGAGTTAGATAATTTCTTCGAGGGTTTATAAAACAGCTTTATTTCAAGTCAGAAATAAACAAGTTTGTACTTTCATTAAATTTTTAAAAAATCAGAAAAGCAAGTCTAGAGAAAAACAAAATTTTGAATAAACAAAGGCAAAGATTACTTCAAATGCAATTTTTAGTTGTGTGATTTTCCTAAATGTTCAAAGTATGATCCTTCTCCCATTTAATTTGTTGATATGTTTGACTTCAATTTAGTGCTGGTTCTTCTTCTGAGATGTGACAGCCTGATTCTTCAATGGAAAATTGTTCTGAATCTTTTTATAAATGTAATAAACAATCTAGTGTAAACAGACACTGTAATTTGCTTTTGGTTTTTATTTTGCAAGACAGGTTGTGAATGATTTAAGAGAACATCTTTTATTTCCAATGCTTGTTTCTCTGAAAAAAAAATCAGACTGGCACTGTTATTTTATAGGCTACTTTAGGCTTTGTGCATTCTCTATGATTGACTTCTCCCACTGAAGCTAAACCATTTACTAATGTTAACTGAAGTTGTTTCATTCTTCTGAAAGCTAAGGCAAGGAGGTAAACCTGAAATTGCAAAGGTGCCACATAGTCTCCATTTGTCAGAATATGCATACAGTTTTACATCATTGGTTTGGAAAATGGTTAAGAAACATTAAATCAATACATAGTTGTTAACATCCTAACTCAGTTCACTGTCAATTCCTAAAGTAAAGATATAAAAATATGCCTTGGATATCTCAGACAAATAATAACTGGCCCAGCTTTCCCTGAGCTATAACTGATTGTGTCTGTTATATAGTATGTAATCAGTACTATGTATATTGCAGATATGAATGTTTGAACATGACAAGAAGATATAAAACATTTGAGTCATATGAAGTACTTATAAAATAGTCAATACTCATGATTTAGATTCCAAGATTATCTAGTATGATTTCCAATCAGAGTGTTTAGCACCCAAGTATCTGTAAAATGAAAGACAGATAGATGATAATAGAGAGATAGATAGATAGATAGATAGGTAGATAGATAGATAAATGATATATAGATTATAAGACACTAATGGATATATGTCTTGATCTGTTTACTGTCATTGACTCCTTGGGAAGGCAACTTCTGTGAAATTGGCATGCATACATAGATCTCTGGAAATCACCAGACATCAAGAGTACATTGTCATAAAATCATATTTTAAACCATCACTTATCAGCTATGACAGTTGGTTAGTAATCAGCCTCTATTATTGCCCTAAGAAAATTGGTATCAGAGTAATTTGTTATGTATCAATAGTTGACAAGCAACTCTCACCTAATGTTTGTTATGTGCCTTCTACCAAGTACTAGACTGAGTGTTGGAGACCAAGAAGGAGTAATATGCAATATGCTAGGAAGATTAAGAAAGGAAAAATAAAACTGAGAGATGCTTCCCATGGTACCCCATGTTACAATAGATATGATTATCAAAGATTTATTTGTAATTCTTTAATCTGTGATTAAGTAGCATTTATGAAATGCTTACACAAACAAGGAAGGAGAAAAGAAATTTCCCTTAGTAACCTGGGGGAGTGCATTGGGATTATTCTGTTAAGGCTCACTAATTCACACTGCAAAATTATATCATTAAAACCAGAGTCAAGTATCTGGTCCTTTGATGAAGCAAAAACTCTTGACACAACTGTATCTGTTCTCTTTATAACACAGGAAGCCACCATGGAAAGGAGTTACAAATAGACAGAACAGGAAAATGAATAACAAGCAAGACAAACCAGAGAGTACACAAGCCAGTTTATATATATATATATAATGCACATAGATGTCTACACACACACTCTACAGTGGAGTTAAAATAGTTGTGTAACCATTGGTGAGTTTCAGGAACTCAAAGTTTTATGCTCAGAGAAATCATGGTGATTATTGGTTGAAATGACACATCATACAGAAAACCTAGTCTGTCCTGAGACTAGTTCATAAATGGGCTAAAGACACAGAATTGGAATGCTAATTGCCCTCCATATGTCCTGAGTGATAACTTCAGCAGAAAATCACAGTTCTGAAATTTCTTTTTTCGTGTTCCCTTAGTGAGAGATCATATGATGTATCAAACAGCAAACAAGGATGGGAACAAAGGTGGGGAGCAGTCCTGAGACTCAATCTTATCTCAGGAATATGCATAATATAATTTTCCTTCAAACACAATATTAGATAATCAAAAGAATAAAGTTCTTGTAGTGGGACAATAAAGCCCTGAAGGGGCTTGAAAACAGTAATTGTTCCCACATTAGAGATAAAAACAAGATTTCTAAAAAGTACTAAAGTGAAGAACTGAAACTGGGTACACTTTGATATTCAAACTTTTTCACAGGAAGAAACAATATTCATCATATTGTTAGCAGTTTGATATGGCTGCAAAGGTAAAAAAAAAGAAAAGAAAAATAGCCTGAATTTTTATATGGGTTCTCATACATTTCAACAATGAAACCTATGCTATAGAATAGGATCAAAATGTATTCTAAGATATTTGTAGTGGTGATACACTCAAAGAATAGTTTTGCTATTTCATACATTTAAAAATAATAACTATCCTTGATAATGAGGGTTTATGCCTAGTGCTATTGTATCTTGTTATGCCTTGTTTGGTTGATGTCTCTTGGAGGTCTGCTCTTTTTTTCTGAAGGGAAATAAGAATTCAGTGCATCTCGGGGAGAGAGTAGGTAGGGTGAGGGTAAATGGGAGGAGCAGAGGAAGGGGAGACTGAGCAAGGAATAAGTAAGAAGAAAATATAGTATTCAGTATGTGAAAGAGAATTACAGATAGTACTTTGTTACAGAATTACAGATAGTACACAAGGCAACTTCACAAAAGCTTGTTTACAACCAATTATAATTTATATTAAATCTACTTTAAATATAATTTGCTTCCCTTTCTAGGTCCCTCCTATGTAGAATTTTACAAATTTGTTTTCCCTCTGAACACTTTAAAATATTGACAATCTAGTAAATGTATCCTACAGTTATTCAAATTACAGCAACTCCTCTGCATTTGTCTTCAGGGAATCACAAGTTTGTGACCAACTCTACTGTTGTTTCCTTTTTATTTTCTTTTTTAACTAAAATCAAGTTCTAAAATTATTCTATTAATTAAATAATTATTTTATTTGCATATTTTATCTGTTTTCCAACATTCTTTTATTATTGGAGAGTTTCACATCATGTACCCAAAATCCTCTTGCTTCCTAGTCCTCCAGGCTCAACTCCCCACCCATGTGTGAGCCCCACCCCCACCCCCCCCAAAAAAAGAAGAAGAAGAAAACTGGGCAACACATATTGGAGCATGGTCGAACTCACAGTGGTTAGGCCCTTAAAGAAAACTGAGTCCTTTCTCACTGACACCCCTGCCAGAAACCAAAATTGTGGAGATCTAAACTTAAGCATTGATATTATAATTTTTAAAATTGTTTTATTTATCTATATTCCAAATGTTGCTCCCTTTCCTTGTCCCCTTTCCAAGAGTTCTTTACCCCATTCCCTCTTCCCTTTGCCTCTGAGAGGGTGCTCCTCACCTAACTTCCCCATCCTCCTTCCCTGATGTGCATCAAGTCTCTACAGAATTAGGCACATCTTCTCCCACTGAGACAAGGCAGTCCTCTGCTACATATATGCCAAGGCCTTGAACCAGCTCAGGTATGCTCTTTGCTTGGTAGTTTAGTCCCTGGGATATCTAGGGGTTTTGGTTAGTTGATAGTGGGTTGCCTTCTCCTTCAGCTCCTTCATCCTTTCCCTAACTTTTCCATAGGGTTCCTGACCTCAGTTAGCTGTAAGTATCTGTGTCTGTCTCAGTCAGCTGCTGATAGAGTCTATCAGAGGACAGCCATGCTAGGCTCCTGTCTGCAAGAATAACATGTCATCAGAAATGATGTCATTTTTTAGGAGTTAACTTATAATCCCTTCCTGCATTCTACCCACATCCCCCAAAATTCATGTTTTGTCTTTTTGAGACAGTCTTAGTATACTTTGTCAATCAAGGATTCAAATTCCATATATATATATTCAAATGCATGTAACTTGTACAATTAAAAGTTACAATTCCACAACTTACTATTTGATTTTAGTAGATAATTATGTATATGACTCATATTGCAAAATAAAAACTTTTACAGCCTTTTTAAATGTATTTTGTCAGATGAATTTCATATTTGTAATTCTTTGAGGGTATTTGATAACAATAGAGTGTATAAGTCTGGCATTATGAGGTAAAAATAAATACATGTCAATGAATGGACAGGGAGCACAGCCTGTAGTTAGCAAGCCATCAGAGCTGATACTCTCACTGGACTTTGTTTCAGAGATCAAGCAGAGCTTGCTGGCTTTGATCGCTTTAAAGGTGCTTTGTCATAATCAGACCAGTCAGAAAGAAGACATATTGATTAATCCATACATCACACTGTTTGTTTTAACCAGGTAAGCAAACTTACTTCCCTGAAGTGTTTATAATTATTGTCAACAAAGGAATTACTAAAGTTGGAAAATGTAACTTTAAAAGGAATATCAGTAGAGTTTAAACAGTCCAAGTGGTTAGAACGGAAAGATGTCATGCAATTATCCACAATGGAAAGACTATGATTCCGAGGCATTTGAACTGATCAATAGAACAATTTCTTAAAGGGGACAGTTATAGAGAGTATGTCCAGACAAATAAGCCCTATTAACTACAACATGGGCTCTGCAGAGACATGCTGCTTCCATCAATTGTCTCAAGGGTTAACCTCACAAAGCACCAGAAGCTGAGATTTAAACAGGAGAAGATTACACCATCATTATGGAGGTTGGAAGTCTGATTCCAGAGGCCAGATTTCTCTCCATGCAGGGAAAGAATGTGTGTCCAACTTCTATCATCTGAAAGATTCTCAGCTTCAGTAACAACAATGCAGTCATCTGACTTCATATGGCGTTTCCCATGTTTGTCTCTGCCAAAATCTCCCCTTTTATAAAAACAAAACAAAACAAAACAAAAAAACAACACAAACAAGCGAACAACAACAACAAAAAACACATACTGTATCTCTGTTCACCCAGATGACTTTGTCCTATACAGCCGCTGTTAAAACAACCTTATTTCATAAGGTGCTGATTTTTGAAGATTCTAGGATATAGTGTAAAGTCCAAAAGCCACACTACCATGACCATTTGAAGGAAGTTCATGGAGACAGCAATCCATGCAATTGCAAGAGGATTTCATTGTTCCAGGGTGTTGGGGCCAATTACTCATGCAGGAGAGGAAGCAGTCCTGAGCATACACTGGCAGAAGCTTATATACTGTTTGAGCAGGGCAGTTTTCAGCAACAGCAACTGGACAGTATACTATTCATGGGAAAATTTAACCTTTAAACTGATTGGTTGGCCTTGGTGGGCTGTTGGTGCTTTTTAAGGGGGAGCAGTTCAGTGCCAGGTTGGTCTCATCTGTCCATTAACCCTTGTGTTTTCATTGAATTATGTAGCCTGACCATTCTGGGAACGGAGAGGTCGTCCAGTGAGGAGGTATGGGGGTAATTTTCCACTGTCATAGATTTTACACTAGAATTTCATCTTAGGGATTATAAAGTAGTATAAACCACCTCATAACACCAAGTAAGGAGAACAATGCTTCAACCTTCCTTCTAGCCTACCAAATAGAGGTGGGGGAAAAGAAGGTGAATAGGAAAAGGCTGTTGTGGACCTATTTAGAAGTAGTTCACTGGGATGATTCCACTCTTCCTTGTCAAGATACCAGCAGTTTAATTCAATAGCAAACACCAAACATGAATCAGCAGCTGTGGCTCAATTCAGCAGAAACAGCAAGGCTCTGCCGAATCAGGGCAAATCCATGGAAACTGCCAGAATGGGCCAGAATACCACAAGAATCTCTTTGGCAAGGTTTTCTTTCTGGTGATGTTCTCTTTATGAAGACCAGCAAAGACCATAGAAGACCAGCAAAGCATTACATGATATAGTGAGGCAAGAGCCTCCTCTCACAGTCTGTGGGATGCAGTTTATATTGTTTCTAAACAGCACAAACCCTCTCAAGTGTCTTTTTTCAGCAAAACATCACATCCTCTCTCACAAGACAGCTTCTAAAACCATCACATGACACACTGAGTTTTTAAAGAAAACAGGAACTTCCCTTTCAGGACCACTGTCTGATTTGCCAAGTAATGGCATAAAACTGAAACTTTAACCATTTTCCCTGAGTGGAGTGCTAGGGATGCTGAGATGTGAGGGGTATCTAAGAAATCATTAATTCAAAAGGCTTCACCATAAGTGAACACAATGTGTTCGGTACCATTTATGTTCTAGAAAGAGATGGAAATAACTTAGAATAGCTTTGACTACCTCAGTTTCTAGCAAACATTGCTTGGAACCATAAGGGGAAGTATCGCTACCTTTTTAAAATAAATCAATATAAAAAAGTATATATAAAGTAAATATAAATATAAACAATATATATGAAAATTAAATATAAAAAATAAATATGTAGTTAAATATAAACATATAGTTCATATAAGCCCATATAATTTATATATAAACTCATATGTGTGTACACACACACACACACACACGTATTTATGTATATATGAATGAAAGAGTTTATTTTGACTTACAATTCCTTGTGGAGAGGCTATAAATGGCAGGTCAAGGATGGCAACAGGCAGGTGAAAGGGGAAGCTGCAAGATCTCATCTTCAACCACAAACAAAAGCAGAGAAGTGGAGCAAGGCTCCTCTCTTCAGGCCAATGAACTACTTCCTCCAACAAAGCTCCACCTCTTAAAGATCTCATAACCTTCCTTAAAGAAATCACCAATCAGGGACCAAGTGTTCAGATACCTGAACCTGCAGGGTAAGCTTCTTACTCAAATTGCCATAAACAGTTTGACTAAACAGCTGACTTTTTTCTTCCTCAGCATTAACTCCCAGAGTTCCCTGCTCTAACTTAGCCCCTAAAATTCTTATTGTTGCTTATACCAAAATCTTCAGTCTTGTCTCTTTCAGAGCCACTGCATGCATTACACATAGTATATCCCTTATGTTAGCATAGAGCAATGTATTCTCTAAATACATGAAGCAGGTAAACTAAAATCCTTATAATTTAACTCGAGTCTTCTCCCAAGAAGTGAAATACCAGTGAGTCACATGTTAAGAAAAGGAAACCATAAACCCTAACATAAAAGTCTGTTTCCATTGCTGACTCCTGCTTCCTCATTTTTCTTAGATGCTCCAGAAAGTGTCACGTCCACGCCAAGCCTCTGGAAAGGAAGTGAGCACAGGGAGCTGAGCACACACTGCACATGCAATTGTCATTCCTTCCACAAAGCATAGTGGAGCCCCATGTAAGCAGAAGTAACAGACACATCTAACTCCACAGAAATGTTCTCACAGATTCAAGCCTTGGAACAAAGGAAACTCATTTATTTCAGCCCTTTGTAAAAGATGAGGACTTGGTTCTATGGCTGAGTGAGGCTTTCCTGTTGCTCACTCCCTTGTGCTCCTTGTTTGTTTTGTTTTTTTTGGGGGGGGGTGTCTCATTCTCTCTTTCTCTGTCTCTCTGTCTCTCTGTCTCTTTGTCTCTCTGTCAATCTCTCTCTCTCCCCTGACCCCCACTACTTTTCCAGTCAGTCTTCAGCTTTCTGAAACCATAGCTTCCAGTTTTGGTGGACACGGTTGCTACAGCTTTGGCTATTCTTTGCTTTCCCAAACAGCCTAGATTCAAGGAAGACCAATGCTTGTCTCACCTGCATTGTAAGCCCTTCAGAAGGAAGCACCCTGATTTCTGGGTTTCACACTGGTGTTCTGCTTCCCCCTACTGGTCATAGACCATACCTTAAATAGAAATGTCATCACTTCCCAGGAGAATCAGAGACTCCCAGACAATAGAGATTATTGTCATTGCTCTTTGCTGTCATTTATCACTAAGGAATGAGACCTTACAACTGAAAATACCACACAGTTTTGATATGGAGCACAGTGCAATCATGCTAGAACTGAGATGGAATCCTGCTAGCTAGCATTCATAGTGTCAGAAGATCCCATACAGGGTGCAGGGAAAGCACAGCTATAAAGAGCCTCTCCCAGATATTAACCCTGAATGTCAATGCCCTTTGGTACAATGGTGGTGTAGGTGTTTGGGTGATAAGCAACTACTTTCTTCTTAGATTTGAGGATGGCTACATGAGGGAATACTTCTGCTGTGCTATAAATCTGGTAAGAAAACTCACTAGGGCCCACAAGACCTAAGGGAAAATCTACTACTGATGTTTTGCTGAACGGATTTGTATTCAAACTGCCTTCTGAAAATTTATGTTTGTGACCACAGACTAGCTTTGCTCTTGCTCATCCTTGAGAATAGAAGCTTTGGCTTATTTATTTATTTACAATGAGCAATGACTAATGAAGAATGATAACTGATAAGAGTCCTGATAGTGAGTCTTAAAAACACAATCCTAACAAGACATCTCTAACACCCCTTTGAAGGCACTTAAAACACCACAAAAGATGTGGCAGAAATATTGCAAAAGCCATAAGATGTAAGAGAGCTCTATGATATGCTAAATTCTGCACATAGTGTGGCATTGCAATGATGAACATATTACATCTGTGGCTGCCTGCACACAAACTCCCCATAAATGAGCTACAGAAGCAGGACTAGTTAGATGGAAGGAAAAGTCAGCAAGAATGGGAGAAGTATGAAAAAGAGAGTTAACAGGCCCCTAAAATAAATGTGATTTTGTCAAAAAATGAAAAGAAATTAACAAGACAAACCTGGTAAGAGAATCTCATAAAGAAAATTTAATTTCTTCAAATTAAAATTATCTTTTTATGAAAAAATAAATAAATAAAAAGGAATCCAATCAAAGATCTATATAGTTGACCAGTAAAGAGGATAGGCAATGTGTATATTTCATACTAAATTTTCAAAGTATAATACTTGCTCTGTGCTCATAGGCATAACTCTCTTACATTCTGAGCTAACTGCCAAGGCACATACGTTGATGGCTTCTAGGAAGAACTGGAGACATTAAACAGTGATATTCAGAAAGTAAGTGTTGGAGTGACCTCTCCCCCACACTTTGTATCAACTGACTATGAAAGTGTATCCCTGCATTCTCAAGTATTAATTGCTCTGTAAGCAGCACCTGGTGCTGGCAGAATATGTAAATGTCTGCTGTGCCCTCACCTGTGAAGAAAGAGGATTCCTTGTGATTCCAGCTGCTATGGGGTAGGTCATGGAAGTTCACAGGGTTTTCTCTCTGGCCAAAAGGCAACACCTAGACAAGGACTGGAGGAAGTCCTATTGCTGATTGGCTCATAATGAGGAACCCTGCAACCTCTCCATCCATGCTAATGGCTCTTTTGTTTGAGAAAAGAGTGTGGCTTGGTAAATAAAGAGCTGGTGGCTTGAGCAAGTGTAGTGGGATTAGAAGCAGAACCCTAGCCCGGCAGGGAGTCCAGGTGGAACCTGTGCGACTGCCTAGGCAAACAGGCTAGACACCTTACACTATACAGGTGTCTGTGTGTCTTACTAAAGGTCATGCTTGGGCTCCAAAATTTCCCACAATAAATAAGCAGTTGACTTATGTTTTGATAGCTTTGCCACTTTCATCTGACTTTCTCTGTCCTAGGACTGTGTTCACTGACACCTGAACTTACAGGAAATTGAAAATTGAAAAGAAATAAACAAGACAAATGTGGTAAGATGATCTCATAAAGATATATCTTCAAATTAAAATTATACAATCATGAAATAAAAAGGAATCGAATCAAGGACTAATAAAGAGAATGGACAATGTGTGTATTTAGTACTTAGTCAACTACCAAAGTATCATTTTGTCATTCTCAGAAACAATATATCTATCACTGTGTACTGTGATTACAATTCGGATTTCTATTCTAATCTCAGAGTATACATTATGGAGGAAAATCTACAGCAGACAAAACCTCAAACGCCTTGTGCATGCATGCTCCAAGCAGGACCTGGACTTTTGTGTATCTCATTCTAGAGTCTCCAGGAAACATGTACTCTGTGAATTTAACAAGAACCATATATTATGCATAAAATAAAAACAGCCTTTTTATTAAACATAGTATGTTTATCTTATAAAATTTAAAGATAACAATGCAGCATTGGTCAGTTTGCAAGGGATGATAGAAGGAGCAGGAAAGAAGTTTGCCTTCGATGTAGGAATTTCAATGGACAGGCATGAACTCAGAAACTCATAAAGTTGATTGTTGTAACAGTTATTGAAACCAGTTTTCCAAACCACATAAGCTGCAATATAAGACCATTTCTATAGCAACTGATGCTACAAGTAATTTTGTTATAAAATGGAAAGGAAAATATTCATGACATTAAGTCTACATTTACATATAAATCATCAAAGCAAATGTTAATAAGCTTTGTACTAAATATATCAAAATTATTGCAATGGTTATGTGACAGGCAAAGACTTTTTCTGGAAGTATTATCATCAGGAATTCTTATCAATTTTACATTTGCACTTGTGATCTTTCCATGAGAATTATTTCTCCAGACACTTAATTTTTTTTCTACCTCTGAAATTTTAAGACATATAATAAATAAGATAATAAGTAACATTTCAAAATTATCAGGCCTGCAAATTATTCCCTCTTCTTATAGAGTGGCATTATTCATTATTGTTTTCCACAGCATTTCCAGGCTATTATCATTATCTCCTGTTATGTTTTCACGATGTTATCACGGAGATCTATGCAAAATTAAATCTTAAATCTGGCCCATTTACTTCCTTTTAAAAACACTTTTAATTTGTATCCTTCACTTACAAGATAAAGTCTTGTCTCTGTGAGAGACGTGAACCTTCTTTTCTTGATCCAGTTTCTGCTTATGTTTTTAGAGCCCCTTTCACTCTTACCTCACACTTTGCAGTTTAGTAGTGTGGAGTTGATGACATTTACAGATTGTAACATCTCATCCATTTGTCTTTGTCAGCAGTTGATTACTCCTCCCTCAACCTGGCTTTCTCTACCTCAGAGGTTTTTTCTTCCAAGGTCCTGAATCATCTCTGCAAGAGCACATTATAAGAAACAGTCCCTAGCCCTAACCATTCAATTTTTACTAGTCACAGTGATAAATAGTATTATTAATAATATAACTTACCACTATTATAAGCTTGTTACTTCCAAAAACTATGCATTCCAGATGAGCACAATAAAGTTAATATTGTCATCCTATGATACATAATAAAATAAAATGCAGAACAGTTCATTCTTTTGACAAAGAACAAAGAAATACTCAGGTGCGAAGCAATGAATTTATATTCAGTTAGTCTTGTCCCAGAATCCTTTAGTTACTGCCTCTCTTCAGATGATACTTTCAGCATACAACACTGAACTTAGATGAGTCGTTCAGATATACTCATCTACCTATAAACTTGATTAGAGAGAAAACCAGCTCATTCAGATTTCTATATACAGCACAGTACAGATCATAATGTGCAATAAATGTTTGTTGAGTTTAACCATATTCTACTTTCTAAATGACATTATTTTTAAAATTAACTAGAATTGTTTAAGAAGACACTATATAAGCTTTTAGAGGAAATATCATACAACATAAATTATCCTGGAGAGTATTTGATGTAAATGAATAAAAGTCATATGCATAATTAAGCTATTAAATTGGTAGGTAATAAAATAAAACATGTATCTTGCTCAATTATTTATTACAAACACTTGAAATAATCTTCGGAAAGGTGTCATGGATGTATTCATACTGTTACCCCTTCCTGTGTTTCTCTCTCCTGCTCAGAACCAATGAGGCAAAGCAAGTAAATAAATCAACCTATACTATAACTCTTATGCATTACATTTAAATCTAACCCTAACTTTCTCAGCAGTGGAGACAAAAACATGTGATATAACATGTGTGGTGTCTTCTAAGAGTGAAAATCTTCTGAAATCTTACCATTTGAGAGGCTGTGTTTGTTGCCCTAATGTGGGCTGCATGCTTCAAGGAAGTGACAAGAAATCACTTCCACCAAGAAAAACAAATTAAAGAAAAGAAAACAATGAAATGGAGATTAGACAAAAGGAAGGAATGTAGGAAGGGAAAGAGTGATGTATTGGTATTCAGATTGACTTGTAAAATTATATGTTAACATATTAGTAAGTAATCAGGAGACAGGAAATAAAATTATGATGAACATTTTAGAATATATATATATATACATGTATAAATATTTATTTTGACATATTATATGCATAGGCTTATTTATGCACAGGTATATAATCACTCAGGTAGGTACTTATGTATATAAATACAGTAAAATAGATGTATATAAAGCTTTTCTCCATATACTGAATTACAAATGTATATTATATATTTACTTATTTTTGTGTTCTAGAGTTAGTCCAAATAGCCAATCCCCAAATCATGTAAATTCTATATTCTTTATGTTTACTCCTTTAATTTTTCCACATTAATTGGAGACAATAAACAGCATATTGATACCTAATGTATATAAAATTTTTACTTATTTATGTATATGTAGAACTTACACTATTACAGACAACTTTTCCTACTGATAATATATCTAGGCATATTAATTTCCTATATTTGTTTATTATAAATGTTTATTGCCTGGATGTTGCAAATGAGAAAGACATTTTCTTATGGATTGCTAAAACTTTTACAGATAGATACATGATAGATAGATAGATGATAGATAGATAGATAGATAGATAGATAGATAAGGATTGCCAAAATTTTATAGATAGATGCATATATACATACAAAAATGCATACATACGTACATACACTGATAGATGGATAAATGAATGGATGGGTAAGTGGATGATGGATGTATAGATAGATGGATGAATAGATAGATGGGTGAATAGACGAGAGACAGATAGATAGATAGATGGATGGATAGATAGACAGAGGGGTGGAGAAAGGATATAGGGATTTTGAGAGTCATGTGGTGACTGACCAGAAGAGTTTCACTTTTCTCTCTGCCTTAACTTCAAGTGAGTCCCTAATAGTGAGTTCCTGATCTCCCTTTACTTAGGACATTTGCTTTAGAAATCATTCTGATAGCATTTTATTATCTTTAAACATTAAAGTTTCCTAAACCTATTGAGAATTTATTAATGCTGCAATGTTTTTTTCAAGGACAAGAGAGTCACTCTTGAGGGCTTAACCATAACCATCAAAATACACATTCAGTGACTAACTTTGAATGACAGGTGCAGAGTACCAAACAGACACACTAGCCAGTTGTTTCTGATCCAGCACCATCCACTCCTTTCCACTAAGTCAGCACTTTACCTTCCCATTCTATCACCTCAGAAAGGTTGTGGTTTTTCTCTTACCTATTGTAATCAAGACCAAAGTCCTCTATGCATGTCTGTTTTCCAGTGCATTTTTTTCTTTGATAGACACTGTATCACATATAAAAATTAAAATTTCCCCATCATTATATTGTAACTCTTAGAGTTACAAATATACAGACTGTTTACTTGTTTGGAAGCAATGTCTTGTTACTTATAATTTTTCTGCCACAACTTCCCAAATTACTGAAAGGCATTACCATGCCGAAATAAGAAAACTTATTTGAAAAATAAAATCATTTAAACTCAATTTTAAAGCACATTAGTTTGCAGAAGTGTTGGTTGGATACAAATGTGGTGGTGGGAAATGTTAGCCATGTATAGCATATATGTTCATAACATTTTCCTAATCATATCTTTTATAAAATAACAGATGAGGTTTGTAGATAAATCTCACTTTGCCTCCCATCCATCGAGATTTTCCAACTTGAATAATATATATGTTATGCTGACTAGTTTTTCTGATTTTCATCATCCATTTGTACTCATTTTCACAGATTTTTCCTTCTATTATCTTATTCTTCATTGTTCTAATATAAAATTCTCAATTTTTAAAAACATGAGTATAAAATCTGTTCAGAAGAAAATTAAAGTGGTTATATAGTCTCCTTAATTTTACTATGATACCAAAAAATGTATGCCACAGCCAGAAATGTAGCAAATAAAAATGAACATAATACATATGTAAAGTTACTGCTACCATATAAGGTTATAAGTATAATGTTTCTCATTTGAAAAAAAAATAGCTGATAGAGAAATGTAGAGATACAGAAACATACTTGCCTGCAATTTTTGTTTTTCTATATAAGGATCTACAGATTCCCACTACTTTTCTGTTAAAGAAGTCATAATAGTTCACATTTAAGGAGAAGCTTACTATATTTTATAATAACTCCATAAAATTGATGATTTTCTATAAAAGCCTTTGAACTGGTTATAAAAATAATTGATGAACTATTTAGTCACAATGTGAATAAATTGGCTTTTAATAGAGGAAAAATCCAAATGTCTAATGAGATGTGATATTGAATCAATACAATGAACTACATGCCTTTTGATTCAAAAATAGAACTAAATGAAATGAGTACATAGATGAATGTGTTTTTAAATCATCAAAGAAGTCTGGTTCACAGAATAGTTTTAAGTCAATGAAGGAGAATTCTATGATCTGACTTTGATAAGGATGAATATATTAATATTTCCAAAGTTAAATTTTTATCATGGAGAATTTTTGATAATATTTTATTATTTTGAGGAGTTTCATGCAATATATTTTGATCCTATTCATCCCCAAATCCTCCCACTAACTCCATTTAAATCTCCCACTTCTTATTCCCTCTACACACTCTGTGTCCTCCCTGATTTAAATATAAAAACCCAACACTAACGTGTGCTGTCCACATAGAATTTAATTTATTTGAAAGAAATTGTTTTTATACATGCCACGAATTCTTTGCCTGTTTTATTTTTCTGACAAACGTAAATAATTCTGCCTTATAATACTATCCAACAGTCCAAATATCATTATTTTCTCTTAAAATTTAATATACATATCTTTTTAAATGGCAAGAGCAACAGTTAATGTTTCTTCTGTATCTGGTACTCTTCAACTCAACTAAATTTAAATGTTGATTATTTACAAAGCATACATTTCAATAAAAGAGCTTGAATTTACCTTTAATTAAAATATATCACAGAAGAGAAACTATAGATTAAGATTTAAATTAATTACATAGGAGTGAGTGTGTGTGTGTGTGTGTGTGTGTAGTCACATATGTATTTGTGTATAAATAATACTGGAAATTCTTAAAGCATAAGCTGTATGCAGGTTAAGATATGAGGTGAGTATCGTTAGTTGAGTGCTATTGTGGTAAGTACCATGACCAAAATCAACCTGGAAGAAGAAAGAGCTTCATACTATACTTCCAAATACTGGTACATCATTGAGAGAAGTCAGAGCAAGAACTCAAGCAGGAACCTGGAGGTAGGATCTGAAGCTTCCCTGGCCTTGCTCAGCTACATATCTTACACACACACACACACACACACACACACACACACACACACATGCCTGCTCAAAGATGAAACCATCCACGGTAGGTAGGACCCAATTATCTCAATCAATAAAATGCCTCATAAAGACATCTCCACCAACCAATCAAATGAATAAATTCTTGAACTGAAGTTCCCTCTTCCCAGATGTGTCAAGCTGTTTACCAAGATTAGCCATTCAAATGAGTAGGGAGAAGGAAGTCACACAAGAACCTTTGACACTACAGCCATGAGCAGGATCACAGAGAAATCAAGAAGCTAAGTAACCAAAAACTTAAAGCCATGAATATGCCCTGTCACTAGCTAGTTGAAGTTGCAAACAGCAACTGAGTCAGTGTCAAAGGCCTAAGTCTGAGGAATAACAAATAGAGTATGAGAATCAGCAGAATGGACAGACAGAATAATCTTAAGGGCTGTACTCTTCCACAGCGTGGGGTGAAACATATTCTCCAACCACGCTTAAGATGAAGGATGCTACAGAGAGGACATGGAGAGAGGCAAACAAATGTCACTAAGCCTCATTTGATATTGGTGGCATATCTCACTCTCCTTTATTCTGGGATCACCTCTGTTTATTTTTCTTTAAAACTTCTTAAAATTTTGTTAATTGCTTCACAAAAATGATTTGATGACATAAAAATCAACTATCAAATAAGTGATCCAATACTTTGAGATCACACTTAATTCCTAGAGTGGATTTTGTAATATGCAAAGTTACTAGACAAACATTGTTAAATCACAAAAGTAACAATTTCACTGGCAGAAAATGGAGTTAAAAATCTATGAAATTTATAATGAACCTAGGATGTAAATAGATCTATTAGTGCTAGAAAAAGCCCATGTTATTTTTTTTTAAAAAAAAATCAGAAACATTTTTTTTCAGAACTTTCAAATAAAATTTCTTAGAACGTCATATATAAACATCTCTGTAAACACAGTGACTATTATTCACATGAACACAGAGCAAAAGCCCTACATTTATACATGTGGTCCTTTAAGAGAAATGAAAACCCTGAAGGTATGTGGAGATATTCCTCTCCAGTTTTGTATTTTGCCCACACAGCACTAGTTCAAACTTTATCAAGAGGGTCATATCTTTTCTTTTGTCACAAGGAACACAATGAGAAGAGTGAGACTAAAGCACTGTATTACTACTTTCCTGAGCTGATAGGGTCAATCAGTGTCAAAAGTGACAGGAGAGGACACCAAGGCAATATAACTTATCAGAGCTCATCTTTGGATGCCGCAAATGAAAGGCTTGTGAAGGCCGTGAAAAGGAGAGTAAATGGCAGAGTAAAGACGAGAGGAGCAAATCACATCGACTCAAGGATGCTTTGAGAAAACAGTGTGCTCGTGATACAGTCTAGTGGAGATACAGGGCACATTCTCTTTACTTTCTGATCTTAGCTTCTACTAAACTTAACAACATGATTATTTAAAATAATTTTCTGTGGGTCTCTGTGAGCAAAAGGCACAGCTGTGCCTTTAGGCAGTCATAAAACAAGGCCAAAGGTTCTTTCGTATTAATATTAATATACCTAAATATAAAATCAATGCTAATAAAGGGGATATTAAAAGAAATACATAACTGTAGGTCTGAGAAACAAATGGAATTTCAAAAGTAGATTGAAAATATTTAAATTTTGCAAAAATACAGTATTTTCTATTACTGATGGCTAAATAACAACTAAAATAATATTGATGATCTTTTGAAAATATTGAATAGAAGAAAATAAGACAATTAATGAGAGTCATCCAAGCATTCAAAATTGAAAGACAGAAATTATTATGTGTATATGTTGTATGTTCCCCTAGACTGTGAGGTAGTTTATATAACAAAATCTACTTAAAATCTAGAGTCAGGTACTAAGATATAATAGATGAAAAGAAAATCCTTTTAAAGTAAAGGGTTTTAAATAAATCTAAAATGGAAGTGAGAAATAGTGTTAGTAAAGAATTTATGTATAAAAGGTATTATTAGATAAATTAACTTACACATATTTGTGATTTTTGACAAAGGTGTCATAAGCATACACTGAAGTAGAAAAATTCCAATCAGGGAAGTGTCTGGGAATCCTGTCTATCACATGCAGAACAATGAAACCAGACTTTTCCACTTACCAAGAACATAAGTCACCTCAAAATAAGTACCAGACAAATTTGAGACCTGAATTGCTTTAACTGCTAAAAGAAAGCACAAAAGAAATGCTCTATGACTTTGAAATGGCAAAGTTTATTTTTGGACAAGATACCAAACACAAAATCAAGAACAGACAAAGGAGACTATATAAAATGTGTATCTAGTAACTGAAACAAATAACAAAGGGAAGAAACAGGCAAGAGATTAGGAGAAATTATTTACCAGCTGTATTCAGCAAGTTGTTGGTATCCAAAAGGCACACAGCACAACAGCATCCAAAACAACATTAGCATAAAGATAAATAACACAATTAAGAAATGACAATTTACATAAATTGACATCTATCGAAGGTATTTACAGAAATGACTAACAGGGCCATGAAAAATGCCTATGACCAGTAATCATCAAGAAAATGGAATAAAACAGGGCAGTGGTGGTGCACACCTTTAATCACAGCACTTGGGAGGCAGAAGCAGGTGGATTTCTGAGTTTGAGGCCAGCCTGGTCTACAGAGTGAATTCCAGGACAGCCAGGGCTACACAGAGAAACCCTGTCTCAAAAAAGAAAGAAAAAGAAAAAGAAAAAAAAAAGAAAGAAAAGTAAAAGAAAAAGAAAGAAAGAAAGAAAGAAAGAAAGAAAAGAAAAAAATGGAATCAAAACTATAATGGATATCATATGGCATCTTTTAGAATGGCTATTAGCAAAGAGATTAGTGACAATTTTGGGGCAAACACAGGAAAACAAGGAACAAAGTCACACTGTCTTTCTGAAATATTTTCCTTCACACTCATTTTTACAGACCACTGTGCGGTTTTGTAGAATGCTATGCTGCCAGTTACTTTCTTTCAGCCAAATGAAGATGTCAGACTCTTGTCTGACTTGTAACATTGTTAAAAGGGTCTACCTACTTCAAATGCAATTTGCTGTGAATTTTAGCAGTTTCATTAAGACATGATTCAATGTGTTTATAAAATTCATTATAGTGTATATCCTAGCATGAAGAGACAGGATTCACAGTAGCACCCACATTCAAGTATGTAGTGCACTGTGACCATATCCATCCATTACCCTTCACTGCATGAACTAGCCATCTTCACTTAGCAGGATGGGCCCCAGGCCCCTCCACTGACCTGCAAAAGTCATGATTTCATTCTTCTCTGTAGATGAATAAGACTCCATTTTATACAACACAGTTTCTTTATTCATCTCTTGATGGACACCCACCTAGCCATACAAGAAAGAAGCACAGGAAAATTTCTACACCCTTCTATAGACCTAAGAACAAGAAAATCCAAACAGCAGTCACTCTGATACACATGGGTACCATTGATAAAATATTAAGTGTAGTAGGTAGATTTTGAATCCAGACACTTCTTTGAATGTAAACTTCACATTCTTTGGTTAATCTCTATAGGACTTTGTTTCTTTTCCCACAGACATCCTTTTGTATGTGTTGGGGATGTGAAAAAGCTTACTGAGGATCTGCATGTAGTCAGTATAGTGGAAAATCTTTGAGATAATTATTATAATTATTATAATAGCTTGTTTTACTAGTAGAAATAGATAAATATTTATATAGTTTACTGAGTAGCAGTTCTTATAACGATGGAAGTACCTAATTACACAAAGCTATGAAAATGTCTTTTAGCTCCCATACTCAGGGTGTTTTTACTACTCCCAATATGAAAAAATATATATACATTAACCAGAATCCCTACTTATAATCTTTTATTTGTAAAATTTTGTGGTTCTGTATTAATAATTTAGAGTGATATTATGGGAGTTGATTTTTTGTTGATATCTTGAAGAAAATAGACTCATGCTGTAAAGATAACATAGCAAATTGAGTTTCCAGTTAAAAAGACATCTCTCAAGTTCTATAAGACTCTGTTATTGCTTCATACTACAAACCCTGAATCACCAAATGCTGAAAAGTAAAAAAGTAAATAAATAAATAAAGGTTTTGTTTCTCTCTTTATTTAAGCTCCTACATTTCATTCAATTACAAGATCTTACCTGCTAAAAATGCTCTATATTTTTAGTGTAAACATTCTCTTTTACTCACTAAAAGTCTTGTTTGGCCATTCTACTGTATGTCTGAAATTTAGAGTCTAAATAGATTCTTTGCCTTAGGGAATTCTCAGCAAGAACAAACTGATGATAACATCCTTATCAAGTGCATCTCTGCACTATTACCCCTTTACCTAAATACATTTCTTTCTTTCTTTTTTCTTTTTGTGAAAATCTCACTCTGCAGCCCATGCTGGTCTGTGGCCTTGTTAGCTTCAGCTGGATTTGAACTTATTTTAAATAATCTGTTTATTAATTTCATACATGAGTACACTATACCATTTACTTCATACCATTACTCCCCACTCCTATAACTCCTGCTTTATATCCACTTTTTCAATTTAAGATCTCCTCTTCTAAAATTATTATGTATGTACATACTTATGTATACTTACCTATGTATACTTACATAGGTATGTACACACATGTGCAAACCCTGCAGAAACTGATTTTTCCACTTTTAGCAGTCATTGATTGTTCATAATACTTCATCTACAGGTGATCTTTAGGAACTTTATTTCATTCCTATTGTTTTTGACTGGCATTGTCATTTTGTAGGTCTTAGTCAGACAACCATGCTGTTGCAATACTATGGGTACAGAATTACTGTCTTGTCTAGAAGACACTATGGTACTGGCCCCTACAACCTTTTCAATCCCTCTCCTTTGAAGTTCCCTGAGCTTTAGATGTGAGGTTGTTTTGTAGATGAACTAAATGGAGCTGCACACATCACAGCCATGTTTTCCCCACTTTATGACCATAAAACCTCCATCTGATGCAAAAAGAAGCATTTCTTCTCCTTCCCCTTCTCTTCCTCCTTCTCCTCCTCTTTCTTCTCCTCCTCCTCCTTCTTTTGTTTTTTATAAGGCATGAGAACAACACTTATCTGTGGGTAGTATTATAATTGTATAGAATATAATTAGTTGATCTAGAAAAATGGCATAGGCCATTGTCATTGCCCTTGGTTGCCATAAAAAAAATTTGAAGATAAGATTCTATTTATGATGACATTAACTGGAGACACAGAACCTGGAGATATCAACCTGGTGCTGACTCCAACTTTCATAGTATAGGAATATTTTATGCAAGCTTAAATTTAAGAGAGAGAATAAGTAGAAGTCCCACTTAAGCATTAAGCCTGTCAACCACAAAATTACTGGGCTGGAAGGGCATTCGCAATGGTGCAATAATGATACATCTTGAAGGTAACCAATAGCTGCTTAACAATCTTAAGTTCTACTCAATATGAGGAAAATCATGTCAGATACTGTAAAACTGCTCAATCACCTTTGATAGAGAGACCATAAACCCTCTAGGAGAAACCACTACTGGCCATGAACATTTTATCCTCTTGGGTTAATCTCTGTACTGGGTAGTTTGACACAAGCTGGAATTATCACAGAGAAAAGAGCTTCAGTTTAGAAAATGCCTCTATGAGGTCCAAGTGTAAGGCATTTTCTCAATTAGTGATCAAGGGCAGAGGATCCCCTTGTGGGTGGTACCATCTGTGGTACCAGGCTGTTAGTCTTAGGTTCTACAAGAAAGCAGGCTGAGCAAGCCAGGGAAAGCAAGCCAGTAAGAAACATCCCCACATGGTCTCTGCATCAGCTTCTGATCCTTGACTTGCCTGAGTTCCAGTCCTAACTTCCTTTGATGATGAACAGTAGCATGGAAGTGTAAACTCAATGGACCCTTTCCTCCTCAACTTGATTCTTGGTCAAGATGTTTGTGCAGGAATAGGAACCGTGATTAAGACAATCTCCAAGTGTTTTGGTTGTAGGTTTGCCTTTTCCTATCCATCACATTTTTGCCTAGCATTTTCTAAATCTCCTACCTTAAAAGATGAACAGTTATTTAAGAGCCTTTATAAATGGAACTATTTGTTTCTCCAATATTTGTATTGAATGTATCTCATATCTGCTTTATCTTCAATCCAGCCATGAAGCTAACAATTTCCTGCATGAACTGAATGAATACACATCTAGGGTCCCCACCTCTACAAACTCTCATCCCTGTAGATTTTTCTCAAGCCTACAATTCATAATCCCTCTCATGATCAAAAGGCACAGAGATTTGATCAAATGACAAGCAATACTATCAACGAAGGAGACAAGCATATTTTGTATTGTTTGAAGTCTTATTTTATGGACTACTTCTTGCTCAATCATCCCAGCTTTAAGAAGAAGCTAAGAATATGAAGGAGTTTATATAATGACTTGCATTCTTACAATGACACCATAATCAGGGAAGATTAATTTTTATAGCACATAGTGATGATAACAAAGAACAATAACTGTTCCAGATGCAGACAATGAGGGACCACAGAATTCCCATCCTGTATTGGGTTATCAGTAATAATAATCATCATCATAATTAATAATAATTAATAATAATAATAATAATAATAAGCAATTCTCCCAAGCATCAAGGAGAATTGAAAAAGAGAGTGGAAAGTTTGAAAGACTAGAGGTGATACATGACAAGAAGGAAACAGTGTCCTCCAAGTCACAACTACCCAGGTGTACACACTAATTCACAGTGGTTATGACAAAATGCACAAGACCTCTCAAATTCAAACCAGAAATATATCCAGCATGGTGAAGATCACACAAATCCCCACACCAATCTGAAAAGTTATTGGAAGTTCAAAGCTGCTGGGAGGGAGAAAAATAGGCTTTCTTTAAGGGTGGTACTCCTGGTATGATAAGAGTGATCTAGTGGATGGACATCTATACAAGAGTATATGGACAATACAAATTGACCTTAATCTTTTAATGATGACACAAGGTTAGGTGAGTAAAAACGGGGTTTAGATATGGGGGTATTTGGGAGAGGGAGTGAATATGATTAGAAAACATTAAATGACATTCTCAAAGAAGTAATTAAAGAACAATCAATTTGGTTACTGGGTCTACCAGAACTTTCTTAGTGACACAGATATAAAGTATAGTGAATACATATATTTTCCATAAATGAAATTTGACATGAAGGCAAAAGTGTTCTTAAAATATGCATGGAAATGTAAAGTTGATGGGATGGAAAGACAGAATGGATTTCAGAAAACCTGGTGCTTAATTATTATTATACCAGTTAATAAATATATTAGTGTGAGTTATTTGACACATGTTTAATAAAAGTAAGATGAGAAACAGAAAATACTCAGAAAATCATCCATGTATTATATTAGTAATAATGGATTGAAATCAATAATCTCTATGAAACTTTGTAATTCATGCCAATTCATACATTCATTTTATATATATATATATAACTATAACATATATATATGCTATAGAAAATACAGATACAGGAAAATGTATCTTATTCTATGCTCCAACTGGCCTAATAGCCCTATTGAGATGCCATTGTTGCCACTTACCCACTTCCTGAAGACTGACAGAGTTTGGACAGAGAGGGTATTCATGACCTCACAGGTAACCTGAGATAAAGTCACTTACCTACCAACTGAAATCACTGTCATAGACTTCTGACTTCAGTGTCATATTTTGTAAGCTACAACTAGAGAGGAAATACTCCCACGCTTCAGAAGAATTAAAAAGAAGAAGAAACTTCAAAGAGAAAATATAATCATCTGAAAAAGTGTGATAAAGTATGCTCATTGGAATTGAAATGGTCCTTGCTTAAAAAGTTTAAGAAAGTAAATTAAAATCCCAAGCACAACGGGTAACTTTGCAATAAAGAATGTTGCACTCTCACTCACACTGTAAAAGGAAAAGAGATCAGTCTAATTAAATATTCATGAAACAAAAGATCAAGGCTATAAGCCTTAGATCAAGTTCAAGCCTGGAATGAACTAATGATCCAATAGTCCATATGAATGCTAAGCATTCAGTAAAGGAATAAGTTGCAACTACAGTTTGGAATGGATTCCACTTGAATTAAAATGACCAATAGTTTTGCTTTGTTTTCTTTTCTCCAATTTTGGATATGAAGCTGATTGACATTTAAGATAGTGAATCTCAAGGCTACATGCACAATAATCAGCCAAACAATGAGTGGTCACAGATATTACTGTGACCAGGTAAAGATGCTCTGATTCTTTTCTTTCTTTTTACTAAACAAGATAATATTTCTATTCTCAAATATTTTACCTTCACACATTTATAAGCATTATAATCACTGATATAAGAAGGTACATATACAAATTTAATAACTGTTATTTGACACCAAAATTGCTACAAACTTATGATGAAGAAACATCAGTGAGATGGTTTTAGATTTAGTTAGCAATGAAGATTATCAGTGTGTGCATTAGTCATTTGAAGTGAAAACTCCTTTCAGGACATCCTCTAGGAAAAGGAGTAAGCAATTTCATTTCAAAAGATTGACTGCATAGAAGTACAGGAGAAGAAGCTTTGACAAATTTGACATCCTCTTTAGAAAGATGCAGGAAAAAAGAAGGTTAATCCAGCCCCAGGCAGAATGCCTCTTCTGAGTGTATATCAGCTGGTAACATGTGCAGGTTTCAGAAGCAGCAGAGAGGTGCAATGAAAATTATCATCGACTCTTGATGCCTGCAGGTAACAAGCACTGCAGGTGAGATAAAGGCCAGACTCAATCCATCCTCAGTGCAGCAGGCCTGTGGCCATACTTCCCCGGAGAAGGCCCAGTGTCCATCACCACAATTGGTCCAGCTGAAGCATTTTATCTATTTATTTATTTTCAAGTTGACAAAAGTGTTTGAGAAAGCCAAGGCAGACAATACCTCTTCTAAAAAGCCTAAGGGATTTGTTATTCCTTTTGAATGGTAGGGCCTCCAGTCATTTTTGCAAAACCACTAATAAAAAGAAACAAAAAATAAAAGAACTCTGAGTACTATTATGTTGACTAAAGCAAAATAAACCTTGCAGACTGAAATTTGGGGGCAGGGATACATAGGCAGAATAAAATGAGCAGTCAGTCAGGTCCATTCTCATTTGGTTAACCTAGTGGTTGCTCATAGTATCTAGAATCTTTACATAAATAAAAAGTGGAACTTCAAATTAAGTTCTCAACACTTACTTAAACATTCACAGAAATAAATTACTGGTGTAAAAATCTAACATGTTCTGATGAAGATTTCATTGGCCATGTTTAAAATTTGCCTGCCCTGTGTTTTATACTATGAATAGTTCTGCTATTAAGTTCTACAATTTATATAATATGCAGTATACTGCTGTTGTCATAAAATGTACGTGAAGTATTTGCTACACATGCTAATAAAAACTTTTAAAGCAAATAATTTCTTCTATATGTCAAAGGACATTTAACATATATAGTTAGACCTAAAGTTATACTTTAAATGATGACATTAATGTGCAAACATTGGTTTTTATGATAAGGATGAAACTGAATATATTCCAAATATTTTTAAATGACACCATGAAGTCTTTCTCATAAATGTTTGACTCTTTCTTTAAAATTGAAATATAAGGACAGTTTTGAAAGCAACCAGGTTTAAGAGAAATCCTTGGACTTCAAAAAGAAATGAACCTCACAATCAACTAGTGATTAGAAAAAATTCTGTTAAATTTATAACAAAACCAAAGCTACTGGTTATGAGCACTGCCTATGAAATTGTTCTGAGGTCTCGCCCGTTGCATGATTAGAGGAAAGGCATGGTACAAAGGTATGCACTTAGATCACATTTTGAAGAGGAGTGACATTATGTTGAACTCATTAGCTGATATCTATGTCACAAACATTAGAACATACACACTCAGATGTAAAAATTTATTTATTTTCTTTTTTTCTTTTATTCTTCTTGATACTTTATTAACATTTCAAATGTTTCCTCCTTTCCAGATCTCCCCTTTGGAACCTCCCTATTCCTTCTCCCCTCTCCTAGCCATTATGGGGGTATTCCCGCAACAACCCACCCACTCTCATCTTTCCTCCTTGGCATTCTCCTATACTGGGGGATCTAACATCCTAAGGCCCTAGGGCCACTGCTCCCACTGATGGTTAACAAGACCCTCCTCTGTGGCATATGTGACCTGCACCATGGGTCCCTCCATGTGTATTCTTTGATTGGTGATCCAGTCTCCAGGAGCATCTAGGGGTCAGGCAAGTTCAAGCTGTTGATCAATCCCTGAGGCTGCAAACTCACTCAGTTCCTTCAGTCTCATCTCCAACTCCTCCATCTGGGACCTCACACTCAGCCCTATGGTTGATGTAAAGTGATTCTTGAATATTTCAGACATTTGGGCTAATAACCACTTATCAGTGAGTACATACCATGTTCATTCTTTGTGAGTGCATTACTTTGCTTAGGATGATATTTTCAAGTTCCATCCATTTGCCTGGGAATTTCATTGAAGTCATTGTTCTTAATAGCTGAGTAGTATTCCATTATGTAAACATACCACATTTTCTGTATCCATTCCTCTGTTGAGGGGCATCTGGGTTGTTTCCAGCTTCTGGCTATTATAAATATGGCTGCTATGAACATAGAGGAACATGTGTCTTTATTACATGTTGGAGCAGCTTCTGGGTATATGCCTAGGAGTGGTATAGCTGGGTCCTCAGGTAGTATTATGGTCATTTTTATGTGGTTCTGCCAAACTGATTTCCACAGAGGTTGTATCAGCTTGCATTCCCACCATCAATGGAGGAGTGTTCCTGTTTCAACACATCCTTGACAATATCTACTGTCACCTGAGTTTTTGATCTTAGCCATTCTGACTGGTGTGAGGTGGAATCTCAGAGTTGTTTTGATTTGCATTTCCCTGATGACTAAGGATATAGAACATTTCTTAAGGTGTTTCTCAGCCATTCGAGTTTCTGAAGTTGAGAATTCTGTTTAGTTCTGTTTCCCATTATTTGATAGGGTTATTTGTATCTCTGGAGTCTAGCTTCTTGAGTTATTCGCATACATTGGATATTAGACCTCTGTTGGATGTAGGATTAGTAAAGATCATTTCCAAATATGTAGGTTGCCTTTTTGTCCTATTTGCAGTGTCCTCTGCCTTACAGAAGCTTTGTAATTTCATGAAGTCCTATTTGTCGATGCTTGATCATTGAGCACAAGTCATGGGTGTTCTGTTCAGGAACTTCCCCCCTGAGCCCATGTGTTCGAGATTTTTCCCCAATTTCTCTTATTAGATTCAGTGTATCTGGTTTTATGTGGAGGTCCTTGATCCACATGGACTTGTGCTTTGTACAAGGAGATAGGAATCTCCTTGCTTCTCACAAGCTTCTACATTTATACCGCCAATTGAACCAGCACCATTTGTTGAAGATGCTGTCTTTTTTTCCATTGGATGGTTTTAGCTCTTTTGTCAAAGATCAAGTGATCATAAGTGTGTGGGTTCATTTCTGTGTCTTCAATTCAATTCCGTTGATCTACCTAACTGTCAATGTACCAATACCATGCAGTTTTTATTACTACTGCTCTGTAATATAGTCAGGGATGTTGATTCCCCCAGACATTCTTTTAGTGTTGAGAATAGCTTTTGCTATCCTGGGTTTTTTGTTATTCCATATGAATTTGAGAATTGCTCTTTCTAAGTCTATGAAGAATTGAGTTGGGATTTTGATGAGAATTGCATTGAATCTGTAGATTGCCTTTGACAGGATGGCCATTTTAACTACATTAATCCTGCCAATCCATGAGCCGGGGAGATCTTTCCATCTTCTGAGGTCTTCTTCTATTTTTTTCTTCAGAGACTTGAAGTTCTTGTCAAACAGATCTTTCACTTGTTTGGTTAGAGTCATGCCAAGATACTTTATATTGTTTGTGACAATTGTGAAGGGTATCATTTCCCAAAATTCTTTCTCAGCCTGTTTATCCTTCTAATATAGGAAGGCTATTGATTTGCTTGATTTAATTTTATATCAAGCCACATTGCTGAAGGTGTTTGTCAGCTGTAGCAGATATCTGGTGGAGTTTTTCGGGCCAATTAAGTAAGCCATCATATCATTGTCAAATGGTGATATTCTTAATTTCTTCCTTTTTAATTTTTATCCTTTTGACCTCCTTTTGTTTTCTAATTGCTCTAGCTAAAACTTCAAGTACTATATGAATAGATAGGGAGAGAGAGGGCAGCCTTGCCTAGTGCTGCTTTTAGTGGGATTGCTTCTAGTTTCTCAATATTTAGTTTGATGTTGGCCACTGGTTTGCTGTATATTGCTTTCGCTTTGTTTAGGTATGCTCCTTGAATTCCTTATATTTACAAAACTTTTATCATGAAAGGATGCTGAATTTCTTCAAATGCTTTTTCAACATCTAATGAAATGAACATGTGGGGTTTTTTTTGTTTTGTTTTGTTTTTTTCTTTGAATTTGTTTATGTAATTGATTACATTGGTGGATTTCCGGGTATTGAACCATTCCTGTATCCCTGGGATGAAGCCTACGAGATTGTGGTTAATGATCCTTTTGATGCGTTCTTGGATTCGGTTTGCATTAACTTTAATGAGTATTTTTGAATCAAGATTCATAAGGGAAATTGGTCTGAAGTTTTCTTTTATTTTTGGGTCTTTCTTTGGTTTTGGTATTAGTTTAACTGTGGCCTCATAGAATGAATTGGGTAGTGTTTCTTCTGTTTCTATTTTGTGGAATAGATTGAAGAGTATTGGTATTAGGTCTTCGTTGAAGGTCTGATAGAAATCTGCACTGAACCCATCTGATCCTAAGCTTTTTTTGGTTGAGAGACTTTTAATGACTGCTTCTATTTCTTTAGGGGTTATGGGAATGTTTAGATGGTTTATCTGATACCGATTTAACTTTGGAAATTGGTATCTGTCTAGAAACTCTTGTATTTCTTTCAGAATTTCCAAATTTGTTGCATATAGGCTTTTGTAGTTGGATCTGATGATTTTTTGAATTTCCTCAGAAGCTGTTGTTATATCTCCCTTTTCATTTCTAATTTTGTTAATTTGGATACTGTCTCTGTGCCCTCTGGTTAGTCTGGCTAAGGGTTTATCCATCTTCTTGATTTTCTCAAAGAATCAGCTCCTGGTTTTGTTCATTCTTTGCATAGTTCTTTTACTTTCTAGTTGGTTGGTTTCAGCCATTTATGTGATTATTTCCTGCCTTTTACTCCTCTTAGGTGTATTAGATTCTTTTTGTTCTAGAGCTTTTCATGTGCTGTTAAGCTACTAGTGTTTGCTTTCTCCAGTTTCTTTTTGGAGACACTCAGAGCTATAAGTTTTCCTCTTAACACTGCTTCATTGTGTCCCATAGGTTTGGGTATGTTGTACTTTCATTTTCAATAAATTCTAGGCAGTCTTTAATTCTTTTCTTTATATCTTCCTTGACCAAGTTATCAATGAATAGAGCATTTTTCTGCTTCCATGTGTATGTGAGCTTTCTGTTGTTGTTGTTGCCATCGAATACCAGCCTTGTTCTGTCGTGATCTGATAGGAGGCATGGGATTATTTCAATCTTCTTACATCTTTTGAGGTTTGTTTTGTGACCAACTGTATGATCAGTTTTGGAGAAGGTACAATGAAGTGCTGAGAAGAAAGTATTTTTTTTTTTGGATGAAATGTTCTATAGATATCTGTTAAATCAATTTGTTTTATAACATGTGATAGTTTTACTGTGTCTCCTTTTAGTTTGAGTTTCCAAGGTCTGTCCATTGATGACAATGGAGTGTTGAAGTCCCCCACTTTTATTATGTGAGGTGCAATGTGTCCTTTGAGCTTCAGTATAGTTTCAGGCATGCTATAATTGCATTCAGGGCATAGATGTTCAGAATTGAGAGTTTTTCTTGGTAGATTTTTCCTTTGATGGGTGTGATGTGTCCTTCCTTATCTTTTTTGATGACTTTCGGTTGAAAGTCACTTTTTTCTGATATTAGAATGGCTACTGCAGCCTGTTTCTTGAGGACATTTGCCTGGAAAATTGTTTTCCAGCCCTTTACTCTGATGTAGTGTTTGATTTTAACACAGAGGGTTATTTCCTGTATGCAGCAAAATGCTGGGTCCTGTTCATAGAGCATCAGTCTATGTCTTTTTATTGGGGAATTGAGTCCATTAACATTAAAAGGTATTAAGGAATAGTGATTGTTCCTTCTTGTTATTTTCTATGTTGTTTTTATGTTTGTGTGGCAATCATCTTTTGAGTTTGTTGAAAGATTACTTTCTTGCTTTTTCTTGGGTGTAGTTTCCCTTCCTGAGTTGGCGTTTTCCATTTATTATTCTTTGTAGGGCTGGGTTTGTGGAAACATACTGTGCAAATTTGGATTTGTCATAGAATATTTTCGTTTCACCATCTATGATTATTGAGAGTTTTGCTGGGTATAGCAGCCTGGGCTGGCATTTGTGTTCTCTTAGAGTCTCTATGAGATCTGCCCAGGATCTTCTAGCTTTCATAGTCTCTGGTGAGATGTCTGGTGTAATTCTGATAGGTCTGCATTCATATGTTACTTGCCCTTTTTCTTTATTGCTTTTAATATTCTTTCCTTGTTTTTTGTATTTGTCACATTGACTATAATGTGACAGGAGGAATTTCTTTTTTGGTCTAGTCTATTTGGAGTTCTGTAGGCTTTTTGTATATTAATGTTCATCTCTTTCTTTATGTTAGGGAAATTTTCTATAATTTTGTTATTATTTACTGGTCCTTTATGTTGGGAATTTTCACTCTCTTCTATACCTATTATCCTCATGTTCTGTCTTCTCATTGTATGCTGGATATCCTGTATGTGCTTGGTTAGGAACTTTTTGATTTTTGCATTATCTTTGACTGTTGTGTTAATGTTTTCTATGGCATCTTCCGCACCTGAGATTCTCTCTTCCATCTCTTTTATTCTGATGGTGATGCTTCCATCTATGACTCCTGATTCCTTTCCTAGATTTTCTAACTCCAGGTTTGTATCACTTTGTGATTTCTTTATTATTTCTATTTCTGTTTTTAGTTCCTAGATGGTTTTGTTCATTTCCTTCATCTGTTTGATTGTGTTTTCCTGTATTTCTTTAAGGGATTTTTGTGTTTCTTCTTTAAGGGCTTCTAGTTGTTTACCTGTGCTCTCTTGTATTTCTTTAAGAGAATTATATATTTCCTTCTTAAAATCTTCTATCATCCTCTTGAGTTGTGATTTTAAGTCTGTGTCTTCCTTCTCTGGTGTGTTGCAGTACCCAGGACTTGCTGTGTTGGGAGAACTGGGTTCTGATGATGCCAAGTTGCCTTGGTTTCTGTTCCTTTTGTTCTTGCCCTTGCCTTTCACCATCTGGTTATCTCTGGTGTTAGCTGGTCTTACTCTCTCTGACTATTGCTTTTCTTTCCTGCAAGCCTAGGTGTCAATACTCCTTGAAGACCAATTCTGTCTGAGAAGAATTTGGGCTTGGAGAACTATGGTGCAGGGTCAGCTCTGGGGTGTAGACAGAAACAAAAAGGATCTAATCCTCAGCTATCCCTTGTATCCTCTGCCCTGATGGCTTTGCAAGAGTCCCTCTTGTTCCAGTGATTTTGAAAAGAAGTGATGGTCTTGCCTGTGCTTAAAGGTGTGTCAGCACTCATGGTATACCAACTCTCTTCTGGCACTATTTGAGTATGGAGCCCTGGATCACAGGATGTTCTCTCCAGCCAACAAAAGATACTAGAAGCTTGCTCCTCAGTTTCTGTGTCCTGGGTATTCCAGGTGGGTCCTTCTGAGCAGACAGGCTTGCACACACACCCTCAGAGGCTATCTTTCTCCCCGCACAACTTGGCTATGGAGCCCTGGTGGCCCAGGCAGAGGTCCCCTGCCATAGATTGAAACAGGAAAGTTCCTTCTTCCTGGCTATTCCTCAGTCCCTGTGTCCTAAGGATTACTGGCAAGTCCCGCTAAGTAGTGTTTGTCCTCTTACCTCCTCTCACAGGCTTTTCCACATTCCTGGGAGGAACATTTCTCCCAGTGCTACTTGGCTAAGGGACCTTGGTGGCCCAGGCATAGGTCTCCTGCCACAGATTGAAAGTGGAAAGTTCCTTTCTACTGGGTATTCCTCAGTCACTGTGTCCTAAGGATTCTGGGCAAACCCTGCTTAGCAGTTTTAGTCCTCTTACCCTCTCTCAAGAGCTTTTCCACACTCTTGGGTGGCTAGCTTTCGTTCAGTGCTATTTGGCTATGGAGCCCTGGTGGCCCAGGAAGAGGTCTCCCGCCACAGATGGAAACCTCAAGGTTCCTTCCTCCCAGCTGTTCCCCAGTCCTTGTGTACCAAGGCTTCTGGGTGTGTCCTGATGAGCAGTTTTAGTCCTCTTACACCCTCTTACTGGTTTTTTCACACTCCTGGGCTTCTAGCTTTCTCCCAGTGCTTTTTGGTTATGGAGCCTTGGTGGCCCAGGCAGAGATCTCCATTCATAGATGGAAACTGGACAGATGTCACAATTTATGAGTTCACATGATCACTGCATAACAAAAATCAATATGCCAATGCAAGGTCAGTTTTAGTACACTGAGAAATAAAAGAGAACATGTAACTTAAAAGATTCTGTTCAACATATATTGTGAGAAAATATAGTTCTTGATGCATAGAATATAGGAAATAAAAACATAAAAATATATAAAAGATAAGAAAATTTAGACATATGGAAGAATAGAAAAGTCAAATCATTTACTTTTTAAAAGCATAAAACAAACAGCACTAAGAATCAATCTCCTTGTGGTTGTATTGATTAAATATATATAACTCTAATTGTATATTATATATAGCATATTTTATACATAATAGATTATATTTATAGTATATTTGGATATACATATGATGCTGATACGGTGCACAGGAGTTTGAGAGATGGCTCACTGGTTAGGCTCACTTATTGTTCTTACAGAGGGCCAGAGTTTAGTTCTCAGTACCTAGATTCAGTATATCATGACTTTCTGCAACACTACTTCCAGGGAACTCATAACTGTCCTCTGGCCTTAATGTACAATCATCTGCATTTTGTGCACATACAAATACACAAAAATAAAATAATAAATGTATGAAATAAAATATACAACATCTAGAATATGTTTAAATGTTTACAAATTGGCGCAAATTTTGAAAAAAAAAAAAGCGTATAGACTCAGTCTATTTTAGCCCAGAAATAGCCATAGTAGTGAGACTAGAGGAATGTGCAGGTACAATAGTCGTCACTACTACCGTAAGCACAGTGATTCTGACGACTAAGGGATGCTAGTCCTGAGAGAACTTAGTCATAAACAAAGCTTACTAAAACAAAATTCCAAATTTAGTAGTTATCCTATTGGTGCAAACTACTTCTATTGGCTCTCTTGACTATGGTTATTAGAGAAATAAATGGACTCATGAAACAAAATAATTAAGATTTGATCACATTTTAACAAAATAGTGACAAATATTTGTAACAAACTGAAGGGGAATCAGAATAGAAAAGGGAGGTCAGTACAAGCACAACATACTAAGCTGTATACAGTCACTAGAGTGAGTATATAGCATGGTACACTTTCAAAAGCCAGGAACAAGTTACTGTTCCAATACAATTGGTATCAGGCAATTCATGATTGCTATCCATAAATAACAAATCTTAGAAAACTCATAGTTGTTTTAAGCTACTCCCCTAATGTTAAGTTTAGTGATACATTTAACATCGTAGCCTCTGAATGTATGTAATAATTTCAGAACATAAGCATGACATATTATGAATCTGTTTTTCATTTGAATATTATGAACTGGAAGGTACTCCTTTATTAATTAAAGAATTGTGGAATTGTGGAAACTTTGTCATATGATCATAAAATAACAATTTTGTCTTAGGTGTAATAGGTTTGTGTGTGTGTGTGTGTGTGTGTGTGTTCCCTTAGAAGTCTGGTTTTTGTCTAATGAAAGAAAGATGGGTGTGGACTTAGATGGGGTAAGTGGAGAGAAACTGGAAGAAGTAGAATGAGGGAAAACCATAATCCGTATATAGTATATGAGAAAAAATATTATTTTAAATGAAAAGTCGAAAATATAACCACAGTATTTTAAGATTTTTTCATTCCCCTTGCTTATATAAATATTTTCAAATAATTAACTTGAGGACATACACCCAGGATCTTATGAGGTAGCAGAAAAAATGACACGGTGCCTGCAAAATCCAGGTGGATGAACTTCAAAATATAGTGTTTGGTTAACTATAATAATTCCAGAAGGAGATTTTCCACAAATCTAAAATTCAGAATTCTCTAGAATATTTATGGAAGGTGACAGTTTTCAGTATTTGCTCCTAGATTTTATTTAAAATCATCAAAAGTCTTACACAGCTGTGATGTCTGTGAAGTATAATAATAACTAGCTCTGCAAGATCTTCCTAGGGCTGAAATAGTGGCATAAATGTTATAAGCATAACCAACTGCCTTATGATTGCATTTAAGGGTAACTCTATAGGAGGAAACACATGCCAAAAGCTTATTCTGTCTTTCTATCCCTGGAATAGTGCAGTTCTCTGACCTTATTAGAGAAATTCCTTTGTAAAATGAATGGCAGTCAATGGAGAAACTCAGAACATGTCCAAGTGCAGATAATAAGTGTTATGGGGATGCCCATGCAAAAATGGGACATCTATATCAACCTTACCTCAAATCTCAGGTACCATTGTCCAAAGAAGATACAATGACTGTAAGAGTAAAAGTCTGTGCCAGAGCAAGTTGGTATCTTTGGGCAAGACTGGATCTCTGTACTCATGAGCTCATAATATAGTAGTTGCCTTCACAAACCCTGTACAAGGTCAAGCCATTCAGTATTCTATCATGGAGGAGCATGGTGCTTATGAGACCTACACCTAATGAAGGAACTATTAACTGTTAGAGGCTAACTTTTCAGAAAGTCTATTTTCTTTAAATATGTTTCCTACTAAATCAACGATGCTCCAATGAAATGACCCAAACCTGTGAATATATAGTCAAGGCAAATTGAATATAGTGAATTTTTAATTAAAAAAAATCAATAAAGTTCCAGGAAGAGGAATGGAGAAATGGGAGTGTGGCTGGAGTTGTGAGTAGTTAGGGGCATGAATACAATGAAAATATCAAAGTATGTTGTATGACATTGTGAAGTAACAAAATATACTTAACTATTTAAAATAGCAATTTCAGTATTTTCTAAAAATATGAATATTTTATTTGCATTATATGACCTCCTAGGAGGGTAAAAATAATTTCTGCTTAAGTTAATTTTGTTATTTTATTTATTTTTATTAATTAAGTTATTTATTTATTTATTTTACATGCCAATCACTCCTTACTCTCCTTCCTCTCCTACTAGCCCCCACATCTCACCGCCCCCATCCATCCCTCCTCCCCTTCTCAACCTTGGCTTATCAAGTTGCAGAAAGACTAGGCACATCTAGTATTGAGGCTAATCAAGGCATCCCAGTTAGGGAAAAATGACTCAAAGGCAGGAAATATCGTTGAGCTCCTGTTGCCATATTAGGAGTCCCACATGAAGATTCAGCTGCACAATTGTTACACTGATGCAGAGGGCCTATGTTCATCCCATCCATGTTCTTTGTTTGGCAGTCTCTATGAGCCACTATGGGCCCAGATTATTTGATTGTATAAGTTTTCTTATAGTGTCCTTCATCCCTCTGGCTTCTTCAATCTTCCCTTCTCACCATCTCCAAAATTCTCCAAGCTTCTCCTAATGATTGGCTGTGGGTCTCTGCATCTGTTTCTATCAGCTGCTGGGAGAAGCCCCTCTGAGGACAGTTGCGGGTGGGCACCCACTCATAGCATGGATCTCAAATTGGGTCAGGCATTGATTGACTATTTCCTCAAATTCTGTTTCATCTTTTTTCCCGGCACATCCTGTAGGCAAGACAAATTGTGGGTACAAGATTTGTGGTTCAGTTGATGTTCCAGTCTACCTACTGGAAAGCTTGCCTGGTTACTAAAGATTGCCAGGCAGGATCCATATTCCCCATTGCTAGGAATCTTAGCTACTATCGCCCTCATAGATTCCTCAGAGTTCCCATTGTCCTAGGTTTCTAGCTCATCCCAAAGATGCCCACCCCCAACCCCAATCCAGTTGTTTGTCCCAGTTCTCTCTTCCTCTGCCTTTCCCTAACCCATCTGTCCTGTTCCTATCCCCACCCATTCCCAACCCATTCTATTCACCCCTGGGGGTCTTATATATTTTCCCTTCTCAGTGTGATTCAAGCTTCTCCCCATTGTTATTTAGCTACTTTGGTTCTGTGGACTGTAGAATGTGTGTATTGTAGTTTATGGGTGATATTCACATATAAGTAAGTACATATCATGTTTCTCTTTCTGGGTCTGGGTTACCTCACTCAGAAAGATCTTTTCTAGTTCCATAGTTGCCTCCAAATTTCATAATGTTTTTAATAGCTGGGTAATGTTTTATTGTGTAAAAGTACATTTTAAAATCCATTCTTTAGTTGTGGGAACATCTAGATTTTTTTCCAGTTTTTGCCTATTATGAATAAATCTGCTATGAACATAGTTGAGCAAGTGTCCTTATGGTATGGTGAAGTTTCTTTTGGGTACATGCCCAAGAGTGTAGGTGGGTCTTGAGTTAGATCTATTCCCGATTTCCTGAGGAACCTCCATTTTTATTTCCAAAAAGCTTGTACAAGTTTATACTCCCATCAGCAATGGAGTAATGATCCCCTTGCTACACACCCTAGACAATGTAAGAAATCACTTGAGTTTTTGATCTTAGCCATTCTGATGGGTATAAAATGGAATCACAGAATTGTTTTGATTTGGATTTCTCTGATGACTAAGGATGTTGTACATTGCTTTAAGAGCATCTCAGCCATTAGAGATTTCTCTGTCAAGAATTCTGTTTAGATCTATATCCTATTTTTTAATTGAGTTATTTGAGCTGCTGATATCTAGTTCTTTGCATATTTTGGGTGTCAGCTTTCTGTCAAATGCAGGGTTGATGAAATACTTTTCCATTATCTAGGCTGCTGTTTTGTCCCTTTGAGGATATCCTTTGCCTTAGAGAAGCTTTTCAGTTTCATGAGGTCCAATTTATTAATTGTTGATCATAGTGCCTAAGCTGCTGTTGGTGTTCTATTCAGGAAATTGTCTCCTGTGACAATGAGTTCAAGGCTATTCCCCATTTTCTCTTCTAACAGATTTAGTGTATCCAGTTTCATGTTAAAGTCTTTGACCCCATTTGAACTTGTCCAGAGCAATGCAATAAATATTTGAATTCTTCTGCATGGAAAGATCCAGTTAGACCAGCAGCATTTGTTGAAGATGCTTTCTTTTTTTAAACTGTATAGTTTTTAGTTTTTTAATTCATCAAAAATCAAGTGTCCTTAGGTTTGTAGATTTACTTCTGGTTCTTTGATTCAATTATCTTTATCACCCTGTTTGTTTCATGCTAGTACAATATGATTTTTAGTACTATACAATTTTTGTACTATTCTATACAATAGCTTGAAATCAGGGATGGTGAGCAAAATGTTGAAAGGTCACAGCTGGACTACACCTGTCACCATACCTGTCAGTACACCTGTTACCACACCTTTTACCACAAGTATGAAATAGAATAAACTGCAATATGGTAAAACCAGTCAATCTCAAAGTTTTACCCAAGCAACATGCTTCCTCCAAGCAAGAGTTCTGTACTTTGGTCTCCCAGCCAATGCCACCAAGAACCAAATGTTCAATTAGTAAAGCACATGGTAGATATTTTTCATTGAAACAACCACATTATACCCCCCTAGGTTGGATTAAATGCTCTTCATTCTTTTCCTAAGTTGCTATAAAAGACTCACATAACCTCTTAGTATTAAGTATCAAATATAGCATAAATCCTCTCTTTCAGAATGCCAGTTCACCAGCCACTGACCTGTCAGCACTTCTTAATGTTTACTTCTCTTTGACACCTTTTAATCTTACTTTTGTTTTCAAATGGTTAAATATAATATAGACTGATCTTATCAATTTAGCTAATAATTATGCTTCACAATTCTCAGTGTTTCTTTTGGAAACATTTCATTTCCCCCTATAGTGCTTGTCATGACTCTTTATAATCTCATATACTGTAATTGGTTCCATTGTAGCATTTTCATATCATACATATGTGCTACTAATATTTGGTTCTCATTTGTCCTTCATTATGTCTTCTGCCTTCTCTTTGTTGTTTCTTTTCTTCTTTCCAAATTTTCCTTCCTTCAGGTCACATGTGTTCATTGTCCTCTATTTTTTGTTTCTTCCCTCCTAACTCCTCAACATCTACTTTCTGCCTTCACACACACACACACACACACACACACACACACACAAACACAAACACACACACAGACACCACAATGGGAGGAGGGGAGAGAAAGAGAGAGAGAATTCCAGTTTCTGTATATGAAAGAAAGCATAAGATTTTGAAATGGATTTATTTTACTGAACATGATTTCTATTTACTCAATTTTCCTACAAGCAGAAGATATCTTTTCTCACAGCCGAAGTAAAATTCCATGTGTGAAATACATCTATTAGATTTCCCTTCAGTATGCCAATAGAATTTTCCCTGCTGTATTTATTTAAGATGTGTTTGCTGTGTCATAATATTCTTGGCATTTGTTTTTACACCATATAAAATCATAAGTTGACTATACTTTTCACTCAGCACACAAAAACCATCACTTTAGGTTGGATACTGTTGATGATGGTGCTAAACAGGAAGCTGCTCCAAGCATCTGAACTATTCTGCTTATTCTAGAAAATTCTCCAAGAATTATTTATCCCGATGTCATTTACTCTCATTTTTCTTTATTTCTATTCCTTCTAGAATTCCATTTAAGCACATGTTGGATTTTTGTACGATCCTACTCTGCCATTTTTGTCTCTGTTTTATGGCTTCCTATTCATCTTACTCCTGCTTTGTATTTTGATAATTTTTTCTACTAAATCTTGTAATTCACAAATGTTCTTTTTATTCATTCAATTGGCTGCTAAATGCACCCATTAGCCATTATATTTTACTTTTAATTATTTTATCTTTTCTCTGATAATCTATTTGATTAATTCTCAAGTCTGCTTGGTGCCTTTTATTGTTCTCCACAACCGGAGGATCTCCAGCCTGTTTTCATTCAAACAGTAAATATTATGCTGCAGTATTTGAAGCTCGGGCTTTATAGCTCTTCTGTCTCTACAGAGAATTTTCTCCTTCTAGTGCTTGTGTTTGTTAAATTTAGTTTGGTTGTTGTTGTTGTTGTGTTTTGTTTTTTTGTGTTTCTATTTTAACTCAACTCCTTCTCAGCTGCATTTTGACCATGACATTCGTTGTGTGACTCCTTTAACGTCACATTGTCATGATTCCCTCCACCCAGAAGTCTTCTGGAAACCACGTTTAGACACGACCCCTCTCAAGGAAACAGACATTACAGTACATTTTGAACAGATCAGGTAGCACAATGTGCCCTGCAGGTCATAAATACCGAGCTTATGATCATATGTCCCCATTTGCTCTTTTCAGTGGAACTAGGGTCTGGTTGTTTTCCAGATCATATCAGTTTGTGGATGAATTACAAGGAATTTCTGCCTGCAGCTGTACGACTTTGGTAATTAAATTATTTTAATACTAAAGACTTCTGCAAAACTCAGAGAATTTGAATGCAAAAAAAAAAAGATGAATATCCAAACATAGATTTAATAAAACCAAAAGAAAGTAACATACTTCATGGAAGCATAATAAAAATTCAATAACTAAAAGCTAAGTTATACTGAGGGTAAGAATAGGTGGCTTCAAGAAGCGGCGATACTTGCAGCATATGGTATCTGATGCAGTGATCTCTGCAAAGCTGAGTCTTTTGTTTGATTTAATTTGATTTCATTAGTTATTAAATAAAAAGACTTTGTCTATTCTAGTTATTTAGTAAGTAATTCAATGTATGGTTATAGTTTTAAAAATAACCTAAATTTATAAAATGACAGCAAATAAACACTATATAAATACAAAAAAGAGAGAAAATTTAAGTACCACAGAGTGTGAAAACTCATCAGGAATGCTTTAAAAGCAAGCCATGCATGTTTTTTGTATGCATTGTGAAACAAACAAATCTCTTTGGTAATTGTAATATTTTTATATTATCATCTGTATTTCTAAATCTCCATGGTTAGCTCAAATAACTGAGGTTAAATCAAACAGCCTTAAAATCATAGGTGAAGATAAATCAAATAACAGTATCATGAAATTAATAGAATTTAAGTGTAGTCAAAACAATTCATCTAAGGTTGCTGAAACTATCACCCCCACACACATATAATATATGTAATATATATAGTATACATACAAATGTGTGTGTGTATGTATTTATGTATTCTTAGGACTTAAAGGTGCTTGGTATAATTATAATTTATAGTTTAGAAACATTTATTATAGACAATTTTTTGACATTTTGGGTTTGTGATAGACAATTTGACTTGCTATATAGGAATATTGGTTCTACCCAAGGTATTTACTTGCATTACACCTGTAATGATTTGAATAAAAAATTATTCCATGAGCTCATGTGTTCGAATACTTCGTACCCTGTTGACCTAGAAACTTTAGGAGGTAGAGTCTTACCAGAGGAGAAATTTGAGCTACAACAGATTTTGAGGTTTTGTAGTTTGTTCTCATTTCCTCTTGTTGATGCTTCTTGTATGCAGAGGAAATCTAATGAGGTTTCTTCCTGACTTCCTGACTTCCTGACTTCCTTTCTTCCAGACAGAAGTCATGAACATGAGAGTATACATGGTGGAACGTATACTCTCTGGAACTGTAAGCCAAAATAAATTTCATCTTTATTACCTTGCCTGTATTTTATCACAGTATCTGGAAAGCAATACAAAAATCAATAATTGATGTCTCAAGGTTACAATCTGTAGCCATAAAGGAGATGTGGTAAAATGTACACCAGTAAATTGTTTCAGGCCATATGTTCTCAGTGGAAAACAACCAGAAAGCAGTATCACATCCCTTCATTTGTTAGTTTAATGCCAAAAAGGCAGTTAAATTCATGCTCATGTACACAAATCTATAGGTGGCTGGAGAATTCATCTTGGTCATCAACATATGTCATGGAAAAGATTTTCAGATGTCTTTTCACTTTGTCACATTTGAACCAAGTAGTTTTATGTTCAGATTTTATTCATTATTGCATGATTGTATGGCTGAGTTAAAAGGCATACATAATACAGAATTAACTTAAAAAGTTGAACATGTGAGGATGATTGTGTAAATAAGATTAGAAAAATATTTGCTATAAAAGTTCAGGAGATGTTTTACAATATACTCAACGGTAACTACATATTACAAAGACTCTCAGAAAAGTTTCTAGCACTATCTATCTGTCAGTGTAAAATGATAGCAACTCATTAAACAAAACTTTAGGCAGTTGAGTGGGAAGACAGTGTGATCTAGGTGTATTCAGCTCTAAAATTTTTGAGATGTACTTACAGTAGCTAATATTTAAGTAAACAAAAGCATCTTCAAATTGACTACCATAAAAGTTGAGCAGCTCTTAGCCACAGATCTTCATCCCTTCTAAGTATCTGTAGTACAACTGCCTTTTTCCTGCTGTGCACACTGCTTATGCATTCAGAAGCTCAAGGGTTTAGGTATACTTCAAAGCAAAACACTGAAGTTTGTCCCAGATCTTCAAGAAGACACAGTTTACTCTTTGGAATTAATTTTTCATTGTAGCATCAATGAAAATATAAATAATTCTAACTACTTTTAGAATTTAATTAAGAAGTCCTATAGTTCTGAAGATTTGTAAAGGGTAGAAAAGCTTTTTGACTCAAATTATTTGAAGATTTAAACCTTTAAATATGCTTAAAAGAAACAAAAATAGAGTTTAATAGTTGAATCCTAAAAATAACTTTATTAAACATTTTAAGATAATAACACCCATAATATAATAAATCACAAAACTATCTCCAAAGGAATTCTTGATCTATACATTTATCCTCACTATGTGATTGTCTCTCTCTCTCTCACACACACACACACACGCTCCACACACACATCAAAATAAACTACTTCAAAAATTAGTCATTTGTAAGATAATAATTAATTTCTTTCAGATATTCAGATGTAAAGTAAGTCTGGAGTCAATGGATACTGTGGGGTAGTTCTGCTGAACTCAACTAGTCTTACTTGTACATCTATAGGTCTATTTGTCTCATTCAGACATGGTTTAATTGTAGAGTCTGGTTAAGCTCTACATGCCTTATCTATCTCCTAGATCTAGGATGCTAGTCTCCATGTGTTGACATAGGCACCATGTAATTATGAGGCTGCAGAGAACAAGTAGGAATATACAAAGCCTCTAAAGACCTTTCTCTGAAACTGGTGAGGCATCAGTCCTTAGAGAGATGTTTACTGAGGCAATTCATGTAGTCAAACTCAAAACCAAAGAGGGAAAAATAGTCTGAATTTCTGGAGTTGAGACTTAGTAATGACACCTAAATACAAAAAACACTCTACAACAATGTCCCTTAACAGCAAATACTTGAAACTGATAAATAACTATTGAATAAAGGAATTAAATGAAACTTTTTTTATTTCATATTTTACTTTCAAATTAAGAAGAGAAAGGAGCCAACAGAATATTACAAAATTCTCTGGTTCTTGGTTGTAAAACAAAGATTCTAATTACTTTTACTGAGTATTTGGATGGTCATAAGAGGTTGCTCACAGATACCAATGACTTGATTTCCCCTAGGATAGTGGCAGGAAGCAGGTGATCAACTTCCCTTTGAGTGTTCATGAACCAGAACTCTCCCTGCTGTTAGAGGATCCTCAACGATGATCAAAGAGAACAAGGATGCTATAACCCTGGCCCTGAAATTGTGACAAGTGCTACAGAGGAGAGGGATGCACACAAGGAGAGAAGTCAGCATCACTGGAGCAAATCTGGAGAGCTCCCTATCCTCCATGACAAAGCTAGGTTCCTGTATTGAGCCTGTCGATAAGAACAAAATGAAGCCTAAAAAGTGCTCCTGCACAGATGCTGTGGAAGCATTCTTTCCATATTTTCTTCATGCTCCTCTGATGAAGATGCTGGGCAATGGCCCTGAACCTGTGTGACTCTGCTCCTTGGGCAATTTCTGCTTGGTTACTTCCCATTCCTGCAGAATGGCTCTGTTTTCCCAGTCATTTCATAATCTAAAGGGTTTGAGGACTGTTCTTGTCTGCTCTCCTGTCATTTACTACCTGGATGTTTGAAAGGCATCCTATTTAATATGAAGATTCTTTAATCTTTACTCCTGAGCTGCCTGTTATGCTAAAGTAGGCCAGAACTAGCACTGACTCTGTTGTCATAAGATTTACAGTCTGGAGTTCAGAAGGGAACACTGTTGGATCCCTTGAACTTCGGATCATCTCTGAGTATGTTCATATATTGAGAAGATTATTCAAAAAGCATATTTCCTCTACATGTTTTGATTATAGAAAATTCAAACATATCCTAAATTGAGTGAAATCAATGCACGAATTACATTATACAATAAAGTGTAGCAACAATAATTTCTTGTTCTTAAACTACTTCCCCATCTCCAGGAGATAACGCCATGGAAGAGAGCTGGTCTGACCCTCCTTTATACATGTCTTATTTTTTGTTTGCTTATTTCCTAAGAGAATTTTTCATTCCTGTGTTCTGGCTTACAGATGTTATATAAGTAGACAAAGCAACAATCTATGACTTAATTGGATATGACAATTTAGGAACTGTATCATGATCGGTGTAATTACAGTACAGGTATCTCTCTGGCCTGGAATTGCCAAATAGACAACTCTAGCTGGCCAGTAAACTCTAGGGACCCACATGTCTTCATTTTCTTGGCTCTGGGACTACAGCTGATGGCCACTGTGTTCTGGGAATTTTTCACATAGGTTTCTGGGTATTAACTTCAGATTCCTGAACTTGCAACAGAAAAGGTCTACAGACTGGTTTATTTCTGCAAACCTTAACAGTGATCATGCAATAAATGTAAAATGATCACTTAAAACGTATGTTCTAATACTTTAATATGAAATGAATAAAATTGAAATATCTAAATAGAAAGAAACAGACTGAGAAACAAAGGACTAGAGCAATGAAAACCACCCTTGCTTTTAATTTGATTGCACAAAGATCAATATGATATAAGCCAAGAAAAAAGAATGCCAGGGTTTGAATTAGAAGTGTGATTGTTATATTGATGCACACTTACTGTGGTATATTGAAAAGAACTAGAATCATATACAAATGCTAATTAATAGATCATATTTCTCACTGTGGGAATCATTTTTTAACATATAGGCTAATTCCTGAGAAAGACATAGAACATATAAGACCTTTGTAAATCGGTAAGCTGAAGCTTTTATTATATTTTGCTGTGTGTTCCACATCTTGGAGGTCTCCGTCAATCTCTCCTGAGAGGTTAGAAGAATGTTAAGTGTTGTGGAAATTTCTGGTCCTTGCCACAGGTGGTCTGGATGTAAGTGAACAGATCAAGCTGAGAATAGAGGCAAACCTTTTAAACTGTCAAACTCCTATCACAAGTTCACCATTCTCATAACTGCTGATGACAAGCCTATAACCCTTACTAAGCACAACATATCAATGTGGTGACATTTCTTACATGTTGAGTATTCTCAGAAAAACTCAGTCCAAGAATGTAAATAATCTCAACTCTACTCAAGCCATATTGGATCATATCAGAAAATATGAATCATTTATCTACTTCTTCTGTGCACTACAAGAATAAAAGAAATAAGTGCTTTGTTCCTTCAGCACCTTTCAAAAACATTTTATTATCTTTTTAAAAACATGGTCTCAGATCATCATGTCCAGTGTTACTTAGTATATGAAAGACGCATCTTACCATTTTCCACAACCAAAAGTTCTCTCTACGCATAATTTCTGTCATCTACATTATTTGTTCAAATGTTTTATTTGGAATAAAAAAATTGATCAATTAATCCTATGGCATAATTTGTTTAAATTCCCCAAATTGCTGAATTGTGCAACAAAATAGTTTTAGCCTGTTGTATTAATAGAAATACAAGGTCCAATTTATTCTATTTTTAAAGGAAGAGCACACAATTATTCTAAATATTTTTTAAAAAACAGTAAATTTTAATTTACATATAATTTCTCAGTTTCATATTGGTATAGAAACAGTCTTTGTTTTTATTTATAAGTTTATAACGAGATTATTTGACTTTAGAGACTTAATCCCACAACTACTACATGGCAAAAATGGAGTTCCCATACTCTAGGTTCTTTTACTGCTCAACAATCAAAATGAACAAGTAAAAATTAATAATGATACATTAGCAAATATATAAAGCTATATTTGAAGCATATGAATTAGATATGTAAGCAAATCTAAATAGCAGAGTTAATGAAAAGAAGTATCTCTAGTCAAAACCTATATCTACATATCTTGAAAATTAAGAATCATATTGTTTTATATTTACCTTACATACACAATGCATATAAGTGTAAGTTCATGCCTATGTGTGTTTCTGTATGTCTGTCTCTGTGTGTGTTTCTGTGTGTATGTATGCAGAGAGATGGAGAGAGAGAGAGAGAGAGAGAGAGAGAGAGAGAATCTTAAAGAAAGGTAAAACACTTGGACTAAAAATGCTCCCAACAATAACCATAGGCTAACATAGTGCTGAACACAATAAAACTACTTTATAATGGTTTGGTAGGATAGTCCAAGTGACACCCAAAACAATAATAGACTTGGTCACTCCTCATAGGTTGAGTGTGGGCCCCTCTTGCTTCAGACTCCATATACTTAGGAATAGGACTTCAGTGATTCAATGTGTATCTGACTAGTTCCTGTTGGGTACCTTCCATGATTCCAGAAAATACTGTGTAATTTGCCAAAAGAAGGGAGCAATTAAACATTACCACCCAGTGGCAATATCTATGTCATTATACTAAAACTTAAGAAAATTTTTTACCAACACATTTGTAATTTTAAATTTTCTTTAGTCGTATCTGAACATCACTACATTAATTACATGTATGTTTGTATGTATACTTGTGTGTGTGTGTGTGTGTGTGTGTGTGTGTGTGTGTGTGTATGAGAGTACCGGCCAGTGATATTATAGCTGAGAAAAGCATGAAGAGAAAGCCTCCACAGGACCAGCTAAATGCTAGAGCATATCAAATCAAACCACACCTATGACCTTGACAAAGTAATGTTCAGGTTCAATTGAAATACTCCATTTTGTATTGTAAATTTCCTTTTAGCAACCCTAGAGAGAATAAAAATTGATGTTCATAAATACATTTTTAAATATTTTTTGCTTGTGGGATTTAAGAAAATTTCATCAAAATCATTTTTCTGAGCTTATTATTTCAACAAGAAGAAATGCTCTGCAGGCTTTTGTTATTAACAAATGTGCTTATAGTGTGATAATTTATGTCTAGTTTGTTAAGCAGGTGTTCTGGGTAAGATAATATAGGGGAAATGGCAAACATGACATGCTGTTTTCCATTAACCCCTCTGGCACTGGCAGCTGGAAGTTCCCCTTATGAAGGCTAATCCATTTTGCTTAATGCTTAGCATTTTCATATTGCAGCTCTGGGTGCCAAGGGTTTTCTATTTGAAGTACGAAGAAAGCATGTGGCAATTTTGAGCACCCAGTTAGTTATCCCTTATGAAAATCAATTGATAAAAGTCAAAGCTGTGAAACTCACAAAGGCTTTCAGAGTGTGTCATACCAAACCAGGAAGTCTTATTCTTCTTTAGAACTACTGAGGCTATAAGCTCATTTTTATTAAATTGGTGAAGGAATATAAATATATAAACAAATGTTATTATATATACATAAATATACACTATTCTCACACCTCAGTAATTTCCTTAAATCAGTACTTATTTTAAAAAGTAATCAGGAAAGGTGGAATTTCAAAGGAAAAGGAAGAGAATATAAATATATCTATTGACTTACATACCCAGCATTATACACACAGAGACGGCTGGTCTCCCTGGTAAATTTACTCACTAGATCACTTTGTCAATTGGATATAAGTTATTTTGAACATTATGCATGATTTGTAGTTTGCAACATTTCTCATGACCCTACTATCATGATTTCTAATCTGTTTTACTCTGTTTTTCAAGTCCCCACAGTTATATGTATTAGTAAATCCTACCTAATCATTTATCTCTGCAAATTATGGCCCGTTAACTTCCTTACTTGGTTTAATTTTTCAGAATTCAATATTGTAATATGTAGTATTGCTCATATTTAAAGCCATTCTAGTCTTTGGCAAAGAATCAAAGAAAATGCAACTTACAAAAACAACCATTTCAAAAAAATGCTGCTAAAACAACAGATCATCCTTACCACACACAGTCAATGATATTAGTAATATATCTAAGCATAGACATCACATGTTCACCAAAAAGTCTTGCTCTGTTCATGAACAAGTGGATGAGAGACTTCAATTTTACTTAAGTTGAAAATGTATCCATTAAGATAAGAGATTCTCAATTCAATTTCATATCAGATAAATAAGGAATAACTGACAAACAAGGAATAACTTTTTAAGTATAAGCACATTCCACACAACTCTGAAGAATTACATGAATGGTTAACTTGCACCAAAATCAACATAAGAAACTAGCAATGCCTTTAGTCTTGGTGATACAGATATCAATACAGATATCCAGATATCAATGTCCAGTATTTTAAGTAAAAGGCATAAGAATAAACAGACTATGCTACAGATGAAAAATCCTTCAAAAGAGCCTGAGGTAACTAAAAATACTTATTTCTTATCTCATTCCCTGAACATCCATCTTATGCCTATGAGCAGAGTATGTGGTCACTGTCTATATAGGTTATTGCATTAAAAGTGAAACGCCATATGGTGCTCTTTTTAATTCAATGAATGAAAATATGAACTGGAATATCAAACACACACTTGAAATCAAGGACCTAAGCTGCTTTACCTGATTGCATTGTTTCTCAGTCAAATAAGATGCCCAGGAAAAGCTAACCAAGGAAAAAATATCATTGGTCTTTTATCTTTTGTCTAGCAGAAATGAGAAACCAGAACCAGTAAATGAGTTAAAACTGATAATTCATGTAATGAGTCATGGCACTCAGGCTAATACTTTCAAATAATTTGAATTTATCCATAGAAATATTTGCCTGTACACATTAATTTTTGTACAGTAATTTTTGCAAAAGTAACTTAGTGATACTTTAATTTTCATTAACATCAACTCAGCTCTTGACTTATGAGATAGTATCTCCACCCTCACCGTCTTTGCAGGACCCAAATGGTTCTGATAGAGATGCTGAGAAGCACCTTTATTCTGGAAACATCCTTATGGATTTCCTGGTAATTAGTTAGGATCAAGGCCAATATTGTTGGACTGCAAATGGTAAGACAAAGTCCTCATGAACTGAGTTAGGTGAGAGAAGAAAGTGTTTACGAGCTGTCAGGAGAATGTGCAAGGACATCATTCAGTACTTTGCTCACCTCCCAAGCTCAGTGAAACAGTGAAATCATAGACAAGTGAAAAGCAGCTGGGTCTCTGTGTCATAGAGAGCCATGACATGGCAGGTGAGGGGCAAGGGAAGACTGAACATGTGTCTGAGGAGGACTGAGATCTAGGCCATGAGAAGTGGGGAACCAGAAAGAGCATAGGCAAGCAAGAGTCTGCATTCATAGAAAGAAAGCAAGAGATCTTGAAGACTAATAATAAAAAAGAATTTTACCCAGCATCCCAAATGTTACTGATAGTTCAAGTAATAGGACACAAGGGAAATGCTTATCTCAATAATCTTTCCTGCTGCTCACAATATAGCCCCCAATATCGGCATATCTACCTGAAAAAGCAGCCTCATTCCAAGTCCTGAAAGCTACTTACGGTCAGAGGAGAGTAGTCTTTCTCTAACTTCATTCCTCCTTGTCTGACTCTCCTCCACTCTAATAATTTTCACTAGTAGTCATTTCTATGTGAAACCATAATGCTCAATAGCCCAGAAGATAATGAGAAGAACTTTCTAGGACTCAGATCTAACAGTGATTAAAAGTCTTCAGCTGAAATTAACCGGCCTGAATGTGAGGCTCCATTACTTAATAAGTAGGTCAGATTAACACCCCAGCTTCTCCACTTGTGAAATAGGAAGCAATGTTACTAATGGCATTATTTATGGGGTTCCATTAGTTGCTTGATATATGACAAATCCGCTGGTATGACTTATGAAGCTTGAAAATTATTTGCAAGGCTAGGTAAATTATCTTTGCCCAAATTCTGTCCATCTCTACTATATAAGACACATACAAATAAGGGCTATGGAGGGTGAGGTGCTGATGGGGGGAAATATGGTGAGCAGCAGAAAAGCTTATGAGCTAAGCATTTCTCACATATTCTTTTATTTGAACTATTAGAAACATTTGGGACACTGGGTAAAATCACAACCTTTTGTATGAAGAAAGAACAGTTTTCCCTGAGGATTTATCACAGTTTAGAAGAGAAAAGGGAAAAGAAAAGCAAAACATGTATAACCTAGTTGAAAGAGAAGAACAAACATCTAAGTTAAGCTGCTCAAATAGGAAACATGTTAAAAACAAAAATGAATATACATCTGTATCAAAGAGCTCCATGTAGTTGTCAAGATTCTACAAAAACACACATTCATTAACAAGATAAAATTGTAGGTTAGTTTATAAAATTTTATAAAAATTCATTATCATTTATAACTAATAATGATGAGAGAAAAATATAGACTTTAACTATTAATATAAACAAACTCAGAGAGAAGCCTTATGGTAGGCATTCTTAGGCTTATTTGTACACATATGTGAACACACACATGTTCATGTGCTTGAGCACACATGTACACAGACTCAAAGACATACACACACACACACACACACACACTTCTCTGTGCATAGACATATTGTGTGTCCTGTAGTGCTGTCACAGCATCTGTACTGATGTGTCAGTAGTCACTCTCCTTACCTCCTACATCCTTTCCAACTTTAATGAGTAAGGTTTGTAAAGACAAAAGTCCTGGTGATTTTTTCTGGTCCACATATCATAGCCCAGCTAAAGTTATCTCTGGGAAACTCAGAAAGACTACACTTTTTCTTCCTTTTAATTAGGAAAAAAAATGCTTTTTATACAATATACCCTGATTAGAATTTTCCTTTTCCCAAGCCATTCCAGATCCTTCCCATCTCCCTAACCTCCTCATATCATATTCTCTCTCTCTCTCTCTCTCAAAACAAATAAATAAAAAACCCAAGAAATTCACACACACACACACACACACATACACACATACACACACACACACACACACACACACACACACACACACACAATAGCACAAAATCCAAAGTATACAAGCAAAAGGTCAAAAACACAAAAAATCCTGAGACTGCCCTACTTGGGGGTCCATCCCATATACGGACACCAAACCCAGACATTATAGTTATCTCCTGAGAGGCTTTGCCAGATCCTGACAAATACAGAGGTGGATGCTCAAAGCCAACCATTGGACTTAGCACAGGGTCCCTAATGGAAGAGTTAGAGAAAGGACTAAAGGAGCTGAAGGGGTTTGCAACCCCATAGGAAGAACAATAATATCAACCAACCAGACCTCCCAGAGTTAAACCTCCAACCAAAAGTACACATGGAAGGTCCCATGACTCTAGCTGCATATGCAGCACAGGATGACCTTGTCTGGCATCAATAGGAGGACTAGCTTTTGATCCTGTGAGAGTTTGATGCCCCAGTGTAGGGGAATGAGAGGGCAGGAGGAGGAGGTGGGTAGGTGGAAGGGAGAGCATCCTCATAGAAGGAGGGGTAGGGGGAATGGGAGAAGGGGTTTCCAGAGGGGACACTGGGAAAGAGAATAACATATAAAATGTAAATACATAAAATATCCAATAAAAATATATATTTGAAAAAAGAAAAAAACAGAAAAAAAGGGCTCAATAAAGCAATATAAACAAGAAAAAGCCTACAGAAGTATCAATTTGTTTGTTTTGTGTTGGTCATGTACTCATGGGCACAGAGCTGCCCTGAAGTGTGGTTAATACACCCAGTGAGACTCCACTGGAGAAGACTAATTTCTCCTTCACCAGAGAGAAATCCTACAAACCTTAAAAGGCTACCTGTCCTTGAGTTCTAATTCCTACCTTCCACATTTTTTCTCCATAACTATTTTATACAGACTGGCTGTTGTGATGTGCTCCCACTAGAACTGTAGAGATGTTTTCTAGGACTTTCCTAGTTTCCCATTTTCTTCAGCCATGGTGCTTACCCATTAGACATGCTGATGTATGTAATTCAATATTTATTAGATTAGGAGCATAAGTGGAAATTGCACTTAGAAAAAAAGAAACAGAATTTAGGTGAAGTTATTTTTCCTTTATAACTGCTAATAATATGATATACCTGTAAGATCACTTGATAAAAATAACAATTTAATACTAAACCTCAATTAAGGAAGAAAAGATAAATTTGGCAAAATTTTATAGAGCACTCAATATATTCTGCTTGTTTTACAGAAAGAAAAAAAAACTCACAGAACTACCAAATAAATTTAATGTATGTGTGTGTATGTGTGTTTCTTAATTAAACACATACATTTACCTTACTTTATAAATAAGGGATCTATAGCCACTGATAGCTACTTTGTGAGTTCTTTTTTCCTCTACCCTTCTCTACCCCAGTTCTTCCACCCTTTTAATACCCCTAACACTAGATAAGAGAGAGAAAAAGATAGAAAGGAAAGGAAGTGAGGTTACTGTTAGACTACTTCCTGAAGGTTATAGCGTCCATCAAGTTCCTTGGGGCAAGTTTGTTCTTCACCATCAGGATATCTAATTTTTTATTGTTTCTTCTTTGTCTATGACTATTTAACAAACTGCAGCCAACTTTGACCAACAGCAACCAAACAACAACCAACCTGCTTTTATACAACTCTGTACAGTCCCCAAAATTCCAAGCATCACACAATCGCAGAAACTATCTACCACTTGCAAAATCATGTTTCTTCTTGAGGCAACTCATAGTCAGTTGCTCAGGACAATCTGAAGAGCTCCCATATCCCACACTTGATATTAAAAAGGAAAACATCCTTACAATCTTTCTGTGTTTTTCAAAGAAACCACAACTCCAAAATTCTCATTACAGGGATCTGAGACAGAACGATAGCAAAGATTGGTAAAATGAAGCTGGACTCCTGCCCAGAGTTCACTCACACAGAGCAGCTCACACTTATAATGCAAAGAAAAGTGTGCCTGGCATGGTGTCAAAGGCCAGCTCACTGTAGTGGGGATCCTAAGAAAGCAGCATCTGTAGGTAGACCTCTATCGGACTGTTGAAAATAACATCCAGAAACCATGAAAGGGGATTCAGAAAGTTTTCCCAGCAGAGCTGGTATTTCAGTGGGTGTGGGATCTTCAAATGAATGTGAAATAACTTATAAAATGAATCATCAGAGGCAAAAGCAGTAATGAAATCCCCAATGCTGCCACTGTCAGATTCCAACAGGGTTCATACCCCTTTCCTGTCTGCTATACAGCACCCTCACTTGTCATAGATGTCATGACAGAGCTGATACTTTGAGGAATACTTTGATACTTTGATTGATCAGGAAGACAATTAATCAGACCCTTGCAGGATAGGATACCATGGATTGCTCATGAGCATAGAGTGCACAGAAATTTATACAGGTGTTAAGATAGAGGTACTGGGTACTGTCTGTACATCTCTACTGAGAACAGAAAGTCCTTCAAAATGAAATGACATCAGCAAAGGTCAATGGTTAGGGTCTGATACAGTAAAATGTCCCCTTATAGAACAACTTGGCACTTTTTAAACAGACTGCCAAAACAAGGAATGTATTCGTATGTGGTTTTGAATTAAAATTTAACCATTTATGATACCAGGGGTGTACTGAATATATGTTGCTTATAAACTTGTATATGAATCACAAATAAGCACCCTTTTCTCCTTTGTTTTTGTTGTTGTTGTTTGTTTGTTTTCAAGATAAGGTTTCTCTGTGTAGCCCTGGCTGTCCTGGAACTCACTCTGTAGACCAGGCTGGTCTCAAACTCAGAAATCTGGCTGCCTCTGCCTTCCAAGTGCTGGGATTAAAAGTGTGTGCCACCACTGCCTGGCTCCCCCCCCCCTCCACTTTTCTTTTTACAAGATTCTAAAGTTAGCTTGTGTAATAAGAAAGAAATTCAAGTAGCTCATGAATATAAAATATATTACACTTCCAAAATACATTCTTTACAGACATGCAGATCAAAGGATATTTCTGGATTCTGATTTTTAAATTATATTCAATGTCCCATTTTGACAACTTGAGGATGGAGAAGCAGTGTAAAGTAAGATATATGCCTATAAGTACCATGTTTTGATTTGACATATTAACCACCACAAAAGGGAGGAAGAACAAGAGGAAGGGGAGGAGAGATAGGAGATAGAAATCCTTAAGTGAAATAAATATAACTTTAAAGAAATATGTTTCCATTAATATTGTATATGTGTCAAACATTCATTGTGGAATATTATTTATCTATAATGGAAAATAGAATTGGAATAATAAACTATTAGGTAAATTGATAAAGCTAGAATAAAGATCATATTGAGTAAAATAACCCAGACCCAGAAAGACAAATGTCCTATGCTCTCTTCTATTTGACAAGCTTAACTCCAAATCTTTATTTGTGAGTATGTATGTAGCTGCTTATATTACAAATGCTAATTATGTTCCCTAAAATGTCTTCACATGAGAGTGTCAGCATGTAGCTTCTGGAAACCTGCCCCTCAGTTTCTTCTGATTGGTAAATAAAGATGCCAACAACTAATAGTTGGGAAGGACAGATAAAGACAAGATTTTAGGATTCCCAGGCTTGGGACCAGGAGAAGAGAGATCTACCATGCCTGAGAAGAGGGCAGGACAGAGAGGCATAGCTGTCATGTAAAGGAGCCAGAAAAGCAAAGACCAGAGGCCTGCCCCACTTGGTCCAGAACCACCAAGGTAGAACATAGAAATTACTAAGTAATAATGTGGAATTATCAGTGGGAGGTAGATTCTAGCAGCATGCAGATTAAGCAGTGGCCCAGCTATTGTGCTGATTAAAGCATATTAAAATATAAAGGCTATGTGTGTTTGTTTCATTTGGAAACATAAACCACTGGGGCAGGTATCGAACCACACCATCAAAGAGATTAATTAATATTTAATGTTACATGAATATCCTGGAGTGACTTCAGAAACAAAAAAGTAGAAAGGGACCATTGCTGGGATAAGAAATGAAAGAAATAGAAACAGAAATATCAAGGTGTAATTCATATGATCAGAGACATGGGAAGACCAAGAAGCTTTAATTAGGGAGGTGAGGAGACAAATACCGTATGATGGAAGATGGTTAAAGTAACAGTAATGATGTTTGTAGAGGACAAAGATAATAGCAAAGATATCTGAAAAAGTTATAAGGAATCATACTATTAACTACCCAGTTTTAAAAAAAAACACATAAACTACACATATGTCTGTATAAATATACATATATAATTTAAATAATTTATTGATCTGGACTGACAATGTTTTTTTCCAAGAGTGAAAGACCATCTAACAAAAATGCCCAATTCCTAGCATCTTTTGAGTTACTGGTAAAGGCTCCCAAACACCACAGGCTATTGATACCGCCCTGAGTTTCTTCCCAGAAATAAATTGTCCTATTGTGAAAGACACCATGCACTCCAGACACAAGCTCAGAGGTGTTTGGCCTAGAAATGACTCAAATTCTTCCACTATGGACAACTTTATGGTACTAGGAAGCACAATGAAAACTTCCAATGGAAGAAAGCAACCAAAGGTCCTAGACAGCAATACCTATGAACTACAACAACTTGGCAATAACCAACAGTTCAGTAATTGTATTTAAAAACCTGCTCAAGAAAAGTGAATCATGGCTGGTACTGGAAACCTAGTTAACTATCCAGGCCTGGTGAAGTTGTGGATCTTCAAAAGAACCTGCAACCTCCTCTTTACTGAACCAGCAAAATTCTTAACTACATTCAAAACATTTGTCTTTATACCTGTAGACAAATGTATTTCTTATCTATCTTCAAGGAAACTTTTCTCTGAAATGATGGAGACCATTACAGAAAAACACAAGCAATCAAACACAAAGTTATGGACCTCAGTCCCAAAGGATAAATCCTCAAATAACTCCAGCACCTAAGGCTCAGGGAACCTTGGGGAAAACAGAGGATCAGGGAGTTTGATGTGAAATTGTCTCCTAGTAATATCCTAGTTACAGCCATAAAGTCTCACCAACATGGCTGCCTAAACATGAACTGAACATTAGCAAGAACAGTAGACATGCTACAATGGACAGGGAAAATCCCATAAGGCCACCAACCTACACAAAGAAGGGGATTAAAGAATTCTGAGAACAGGAGAAATTATCTTCCCCAGAGAAGAGTATACCAATCCAATATCAAAGGTCAAACTGAAAAGATATTTGAGTGACATTTTAAACAAACTGAATAGGTTTTACCTATATATGTAGGAGTATATATGTGTGTATATATACGACAGTGAAATAAAACACCCATGAAATGGTGTACTGGTTGGTTTTGTGTCAATTTGACACAAGCTGGAGTTATCACAGAGAAAGGAGTTTTAGTTGAGAAAATGCCTTCATGAGATCCAGTGGTAAGGCATTTTTTTTCAATTAGTGATCAAGGTGGGAGGGCCCCTTGTGGGTGGTCCCATCTGTGGACTGATAGTCTTGGGTTCTATAAGAAAGCAGGCTGAGTAAGCCAGGAGAAGCAAGAAAGCAAACCAGAAAATAACATCCCTCCATGGAATTACATTAGCTCCTGCTTCCTGACCTGATTGAGTTCCAGTTCTGACTTCCTTTGGTGATGAACAGCAGCATAGAAGTGTAAGCTCAATGAACCCTTTCCTCTCCCACTTGCATCTTGGTCATGATGTTTGTGCAGGAATAGAAACCCTGACTAAGACAAATGAAAAGGAAGTAGAGATGGAATAGGGAAAGGTCTGGAAGGAGGGAAGGGAGAAATGCCATAATTAGATTATAATCTCAGAAAATAAAAGAAATGATTTCAAAAAGATATATTTTAAATAAACACTTTTACATATTTGGCATAGAGTTAGTTCTAGAAAATCTTGCCTGCTCTAAATTTCCAGCACTCAAATAAAGGTAGAATGTTTTAGTAGCTTAACCACTAGCTATCATTATTAGTAATTTGATTCAATTTCACTGCATAGTCTACTCTAAATAATACAGATGCAATCTGAGTCTTCCAAGTGGTAGAAAAGAGATGTGGGGGTCCCTCTACATGCTTCAGGCAGGAGCAGAATAGCCACTGCTATACACAGCAGAGAGACCATCAGTTTCTAATGGAGAGCCTCAGCTTCCATTCATTTGCATTTTCTTATATCAAAACTAATGTCACTCCAACAGCAATGGGAATCTACACATCTATTTCTCCAAAGAGTGTACCTGCTTAATGCCATGTCTTTTGTTCCTTGATCAGTGGGTGCTGCCTCTTGTGTGACTGCATGATGGACATTTGTAGGCATAAAATTTTTGCAACCAACTTTTAATAAGTGTTCAACCTCTCCTCTAGCCCACCACCCAGCACAGGTAGTGGAAGAAAAAAATTATTAGGATAGGGGAGGGAAAATGGACCTGTTCAGCAACAGTTCTTTGGGGCTGAGCTTGATCTTCTTGGGCAGCAGCTCAGTCCCATAGCAAACAGCAAATATGATTCAGCAGCTGCAGAACAGTCCTCTAGGCAGGTAGACCCCAGGCATTAACCAGCAGCTTCAGTCCAGTCCTTTCAGTGAGCAGACATCAGTCAGTTATAGTTCATTCATGAAGAAATTGCCAGGTTCACCAACTGGCCTAAGGCAAGGCCATGGAAGCAGCAAGCTGACACAGGTACCTCACAAACAGTTTCTCTCAATGGCAGAGTTATCACAAGTTGAGCTCAAAAACACTAAGGCAAACCAATGCATTGTGTCTGTAGCAAATAATAGAGAGAAAGAGCAAACCAAACCAATGGCCAGTGCTTGTTTCCCACTGTACGAGGGGTCATATTCACTTGTACTCCTTCATCAAGGATCCTTTTATGTGTTTGCTATATCCAAACATCCTTTCTCCTGTGTCTGCTTCAGGGAAATAATCTTTCATGTTTTTGTTTTAGCAAGACATTTTCTCAACTGTGTGACCCAGGAAAACTTTATTTGACATATCTAAATTTCCAAAAAACTAGAAATGCCCATTTCAGAGATACTTCATCATTAGCCTTTAGTTCATATTTTATTTCTACAGGAAAGCCTCTCTTGTCCTTCTAAGGAGAATCCTCCAACTAACAAAATCTTAAGCATGCACACCTATACACATACACACACATCTGTACACACACATGCACTCTCACCTGTACACATATACATACCTGTACATACATCTATATACAACACACTTTCTGGTACACATACACATGTATCACTACACACACACACACATACACACACACATACACACACACACACACACACACACAAATACTTCCTATTATACTCCAGTATATCAAACCACATCAGTATTGTCAAAATCTGATTCAAAAAACTTCAAGGAAACTGTCAAAATCATCTTTATTGTAGTTCCAAACTCAGCTTAAGGAATATGAAGATATCATTTGCCTTTTGAATTCTCATTGTCTTAAATTATGTGAAGTTTGAAAGCTCACAATATGGTTTCAGGCTCACTATTACAGCAAACTTTGAAGTTGTAAGATTTTTTTTTCTATGAAAAATGGTTATTTTACACATTTACAATATGTTATGGACATACCTTAAACCATTAACATAAGTACAATTCAATGTTCATACAAACATAACACTCAAATATTACATAATATATATATATATTCATATGATTTAACTAAATATTACTGATATGAATTTGAGGATGTATAGACATTTTTAAAGTCATAAACATTCAAAGTTCTATCTATAGAGTATGTAAATAGCATATTATACTCTTTAAACAAATTAACAGCACATTAGATAGTGCAAAATTGCAGAAAGTTCTGGAAGTCCCACAGCTGCCACCAGGAGCCCAGTGGCCTCGGAACCCATCACCACCCAACCATCCCCCACCCCCAACAAAAATCCCTCTTGTTCCGCCCTGTCCTTTCTACTGGGGCACATTGCTAGATAGTCTGCTCCCCTGGAGACACCATATTCCGAGCCAGTCCAGAAGATGTTATGCACTCAGAGCATTTGGGCAACTGCCATTCCAGGAGATCTTCTACACACAAGGCAACTGAGCAACTGATTGCCAGCTTGTCTGCTCCCCTGAAGACACCACAGTTTGAAGGTATCCCAGGAGCTCCTTTGTACAGAGAGCAACTAGGCAATAGACACCACAGTCTGAAGACCTCCTGGGGACTCTGTAATATGAAGGGCAACTGACCCAACAGACTGAAATTCTGTGAAAGACTGTGGAATTCTGCTGCACACAGGGAAACAGAATGCAAAGTCTGTAGACCTCCCTGGAGAAATTTTCACACAGGACAACAGCCTGACTGCTCCTCTGAAGATCAAACAGTCTAAAGGCCTTCCAGGAGATCTACTGTAGCCAGAGCAACATATCAGCAGCTTCTCTGCCCCTCTGAAGAGTCCACATTTGGAAGGCAACTCAGGTGGTCTGGTACAGCCAGGGTCTCAAGCCTACCAGAAGACATGAAGCAACTCAGGGACAGAAGAAGAAGACTCCAGACAGAGTCACCCTTAACAGCAAACACCAGGAACAACCAGATGGTGAGAGGCAGGCACAAGATCATAAGCAACAGAAACCAATATACATGGCATCATCAGAACCCAGTCAAACAGGTGAAGGAATTTAATAAAGCAGTCTAAGACCTAAAAGTGGAAGTAGAAACAATAAAGAAAACACACATGGAGGCAAACCTGGAAATGGAAAACCTAGGGAATAGAATAGGAATTACAAATGTATCACCAAGAAAATACAAGAGATTAAAGAGAGAATCTCAGGTGTAGAAAATACCATAAAAGAGATTGACACAATTGTAAAAGAAAATTCAAAACATAAAAATCTCCTAACACAAATCATCCAGGAAATTCAGGACACAAAAAAAAGACCAAATCTAAGAATAATTGAAATAGAAGAGAACGAAGATTCTCAGCTCAAAGGACTGGAAAATGTCCTCAACAAAATCATAGAAGAAAGCATCCAGAACCTAAAGAAAGAGATGACTGTAAAGATACAAGAAGCCTATTGAACACCTAATAAATGGGACCAGAAAAGAAAAACCTCTCTTCACATAATAATTTAAACACTAAACCCGCAGAAAAAAGAAAGAATATTAAAAGCTGCAATGGAAAAGGGCCAAGTGACATAGAAAGGTAGACCTATCAGAATTATACCAGACTTCTCAACAGAGACTATGAAAGCCAGAAGATCTTGGTCAGAGGTCATGTAAATGCTAAAGGAAGACAAATGCCAGCACAGGCTACTATACCCAGCAAAACCTTCAATCAACATAAATGTAGAAACCAAAATATTCCAGTACAAAACCAAATTCAAACAGTTTCTATCTACCCTACACAGGATCCTAGAAGGAAAACTCCACCCCAAAGAAAGGTACAAGAACAAACAAGATATTAACCATCTCACAACAAAGGCAAAAGGAGGGAACCATAAGCACTTAATGCTACCTACAAAGACAAACTTATCAGGAACCAAAGTCATCTGGTTTTAATATCCCTCGAAATTAATGGACTCAAACCACCCATAAAAATACATAAGCTGTACCAATACCATGCAGTTTTTACCACTACTGCTCTGTAGTAAAACTTGAGGTCAGGGAGGCTGATTGCCCCTGAAGTCCTTTTATTGTTGAGAAGAGTTTTTGCTATCTTGGTTTTTTTGTTATTCCATATGAATTTGAGAATTGCTCTTTCTAAGTCTATGAAGAATTGAGTTGGGATTTTGATGGGGATTGCATTGAATCTGTAGATTGCTTTCAGCAGGATGGCCATTTTAACTATATTAATCCTGCCAATCCATGAGCATGGGAGATCTTTCCATCTTCTGAAGTCTTCTTCAATTTCTTTCTTCAGAGACTTGAAATTCTTCTCAAACAGATCTTTCACTTGTTAGGTTAGAGTCACACCGGATATTTTATATTGTTTTATATTGTTTGTGTCAATTATTAAGGGTGTTATTTCCCTAACTTATTTTTCAGCCTGTTTATCCTTCCTTCAAGTATAGGAAGGTTTGCTTGAGTTAATTTTTTATCTGGTCACTTTGCTGAAGGTGTTTATCAGCTATAGTAGATCTCTGGTGGATTTTTTCCGGACACTTAAGTATACCATCATATCATCTGCAAATAGTGATATTTTGATTTCTTTCTTTCAAATTTGTATCACTTTGACCTCATTTTGTTTTCTAATTGCTCTAGCTAGAACTTCAAGTACTAAATTGAATACATAGGGAGAGAGAGAGGGCAACCTTGCCTAGTCCCTGATTTTAGTTGGATTGCTTTGAGTTTCTCTCCATTTAGTTTGATGTTGGCCACAGGAAGGTAGATCAGTGAAATAGAATTGAAGACCCAGAAATGAAACCACAAATTTATGGTCATGTGATCTTGGACAAAGGAGCTAAAACCATCCAGTAGAAAAAAAGAAAGCATCTTCAACAAATGGTGCTGGTTCAACTAGAGGTCTACATGTAGAAGATTGAGAATTGATCCATTCCTATCTCCCTATACAAAGCTCAAGTTCAAGAGGATAAAGGATCTCCACATAAAACCAGATAAACTGAATCTAATAGAAGAGAAAGTGGGAAAAGTCTTGAACACATAGGCACAGGGGAAAAATTCCAGAACAGAACACCAATGGTTCATGCTCTAAGATCAAGAATAAACCAATGGGACTTCATAAAACTGCAAATTTTCTGTAAGGCAAAGGACACAGTAAATAGGATAAAACAGCAACCTACCAATTGGGGAAAGACCTTTACCTCTCCTAAATCCTATCAAGGGCTAATATCCAAGTACACAAAGAACTCAAGAAGTTAAACTACAGAGATCCAAATAACCCTATCAAAAAATGGGGAACAGAGCTAAACAGAGAATTCTCAACTGAGGAAACTCAAATTGCTGAGAAGCACCTAAAGAAATGCTCAACATCCTTAGTCATCAAGGAAATGAAAATCAAAACAACCTTGAGATTCCACCTCACACCGGTCAGAATGGCTAAGATCAAAACCTCAAGTGACAGCAGATGTTGGCAAGGATGTGGAGAAAGAGGAACACTCCTCCATTGCTGGTGTGAATGCAATCTGATACAACCTCTCAGGAAATCAATTTGGCAGACCCTCAGAAAAATGAACATAATATTACTTGAGGACCAAGCTATTCCACTCCTAGGCATATACCCAGATCGTGCTCCAAAATGTAATAAGGACACATGTTCCACTCTGTTCATAGCATCCATATTTATAATAGCCTGAAACTTGCAACAACCCAGATATCCCTTAACAGAGGAATGGGTACAGAAAATGTGGTACATTTACACAATGGAATACTACTCAGCTATTAAAAACAATGACTTCATGAAATTTGCAAACAACTGGATGGAACTTGAAAATATCATCCTGATTGAGGTAATGCAGTCACAAAAGAATGAACATGGTATGTACTCACTGATAAGTGGTTATTAGCCCAAAAGTTCAAATACCTAAGAGTATTTTCACAGCAACCAGAGGGCTGAGTGTGAGGTCCCAGATGGAGGAGTTGGAGAAGGGACTGAAGGAGCTGAGGGAGTTTGCAGCCCCAGGGAAGGAACAACAGTGTCAACTGGCCTGACCTCTTGATACTCCCGGAGATTGAATCACCACCGGAAGAATACACATGCAGGGACCCAGGGTGATGGCCACATATGCAGCAAAGGAGGGTCTTGATTGACATCAGGGGGAGCAGAGGCCCTTGGTTGTTAGATCCCCCAGTATAGGAGAATGCCAAGGAGGGAAGATGAGAGTGGACGGTTTGGTGGGTGGAGAAATATCCCTATAGTGGCAGGGGGAAGGAGAGGGAATTGGGAGGTTCCAAAGAGGAGATCTGGAAAGGGGAAAACATATGAAATGTAAATAAAGTATGAAAAAAACAAACAAAGACTTAAACTAACAGACTCGATATGCAAAAATTATTCAGTCACTAACTCAGAGGAAACGTTTAGAAAAAGGTCTTCCAAACAAATGGTCCTAGGAAACAAGCTGGAATTGCTATCCTAATATCCATCAAAATAGACTTTCAAGCAAAAGTTATCAAGCATGATGAGGAAGGACACTTCATACTCATCAAAAGGAAAATCCACCAAGAGAAAGTATCAATTCTGAACATCTATGCTCCAAATGCAAGGGCATCCTCATTCATAAAAGAAACTTTACTAAAGCTTATAATACACTTTGAAACCCACACAATAATAGTGGGAGACTTCAACAGCCCACTCTCAGCAATGGACATGTCATTGAAACAGAAACTAAACAGAGACACAGTAAAACTAATAAAGGTTATTAACCAAATGGATTTAACAGATATCTATAGAACTTTTCACCCAAAAAACAAAAGAATAGACCTTCTTCTCAGCACCTCATGGTACCTTCTCCACAATTAACCATATAATTGGTCACAAAACAATCCTCAACTGATACAAGAAGATTAAAATAATTCCATGCATCCTTTCAGAACACCATGACTTAAAGCTGGTCTTCAATAACAGCAAAAACAACCAAAAACCCAAGTACATGTAGAAACTGAACAACTCTCTACTCAATGATAACTTGGTCAGGAAGGAAACAAAGAAAGAAATTAAAAGACTTCCTGAAATTTAATCAAAATATTTATATATCATACTGAATCTTATGAGACACAATGAAAGCAGTGCTAAGATGAATATTCATAGCACTAAGCTCTCTGATAAAGAATCTGGAGAGATCTTACACTAGCAACTTAACAGCACACTTGAGTGCACTAAAACAAGAAGAAGCAAACACATCCAAGAGGAGTAGATGGCAGGAAATAGTCAAACTCAGGGCCAAAATCAAATGAATAGAAACAGAGGGAACAAATACAAACAATCAACAAACCCAAAAGCTGGTTATTTGAGAGAATCAAGAAGATAGATAAACACCTAGCCAAACTAACTAAGGGGCCCAGAAACAGTATTCAAATGAACAAAATCAGAAATGAAAAGGGAGATATAACAACAAAAATGCAGGAAATTAAAAAAAAAATCAGATCCTACTACAAAAACCTATACTAACAAAACTGGAAAATCTACTTGGAATGGATGGTTTTCTAGACAGATCCCAAATAAGAAGTTAAATCAAGAGCAGGTAAACAATTTAAATAGGCCCATATCGCACAAAGAAATAGAAGTCATTAAAACTCTCCTAACCGGACCAGGGCTCCAGAGCCAGATGGCAATGGGAGAAAGCTAGCAACCCAGGAGTGTGAAAAAGCCCATGAGAGGGGGTAAAAGGTGTAACACTGCTCAGTGGGAGTTGCCCAGAATCTTTGGAACACAGAGACTGAGGAACAGCTGGTAGGAAGGAGCCTTCCGGTTTTCCATCTGTAGCAGGAGCCACCAGGGCTCCATAGCCAAATAGTGCAGCAAGATAGTTAACCTCCCAGGAATGTGGGCAAGCCTGTCTGCTCATAGGGACCCACCTAGTATACCCAGGATACAGGGACTGAAGAGAGGGCTTCTGTTTTCTTTCAGAGGCCAGGGAGCATATCCTGTGACACAGGGTTTCATACTCAAATAGTACCAGGAGAGAGCTGGTATCCAAGGAGTGCTGACACATCTTCAAGCACAGGCAAGACCACCACTTCTGTCTAAATGAACTAGATCAAGAGGTACCCTTGCAGAGCCACCAGGACATGGGAAACAAGGGACAGATGGGGCCTAGATCCTTCTGGTTTTTTTCTGTACCCCAGAACGGGCCTTGTACCACAGCTCTCCTAACCAAAATTCCTCTCACAGAGAACTGGTCTTCAAGGAGTATTGGCATCTAGGCTTGCAGGAAAGACAAGTCACAGTCAGAGAGAATAAAACCAGCTAACACAAGAGATAACCAGATGGCGAAAAGCAAGGGCAAGAACATAAGGAACAGAAATCAAGGATATTGGCATCATCCGAACCCAACTCTCCCACCGCAGCAATCCTTGGAAACCCTAACATACCAGAAAAGCAACACTCAGACTTAAAATTACATCTCATGATGATGATAGAACATATTATGAAGGAAATCAATAATTCCCTTAAAGAAATGCAAGAGAACACTCGTAAACAACTAGTCACCCTAATAGAGGAAACACAAAAATCCCTTAAGGAATTACAGGAAAACAGAATCAAATGGGCAGAATTACAGGAAAACATAATTAAACAGATGAAGAAAATGAACAAAACCATCCAGAAATTAAAAATAGAAACAAGAAATAAAACACAAAGGGAGACAACTTTGGAGTTAGAAAACTTAGTAAAGAGATCAGGAGTCATAAATGCAAGCATCACCCACAAAATACAAGAGATAGAAGAGAGAATCTCAGGTGCAGAAGATATCATAGAAAACATTGACACAACAGTCAAAGAAAACACAAAATGCAAAAAGCTTCTAACCCAAAACATCCAGGATATCCAGGATAAATTGAGAAGGCAGAACCTAAGGATAATAGGTATAAAAGAGAACTAAGATTCCCAACTTAAAGGACCAGTAAAAATCTTCAACAAAATTATAGAAGAAAACTTCTCTAACATAAAGAAAGAGATGAACATAAATATAAAAGAAGCATACAGAACTTTAAGTAGATTGTACCAGAAAAGAAATTTCTACTATCACATTATACTCAAAACACCAAATACTTAAAATAAGGAAAGAATATTTAAAGCAGTAAGGGGTAAAGGTCAAGTAACATATAAAGGTAGACTTATCAGAACTACACCAGACTTCTCACCAGATATTATGAAAGCTAGAAGATCCTGGGCAGATCTCATACAAACTCTAAGAGAACATAATGTTAGCTCAGGCTGCTATACACAGCAAATCTCTTAATTATCATAGATGGAGAAACAAAAATATTCTATGGAAAAACCAAATTTGCACAGTACATTTCCACAAACCCAGCACTACAAAGAATAATAGATGGAAAACGCCAACTCAAGGAGAGAAACTACCCTAGAAAATGCAAGAAAGTAATCTTTCAACAAACTCAAAAGAAGATAGCCACACAAACATACAAATAACATCAAAGATAACAGGAAGCAACAATCACTATTCCTTAATATCTCTTAACATCAATGGACTCAATTCACAAATAAAAAGACATAGACTGAGAAACTGGATCCATAAACAGGACCTAGCATTTTGCTGCATCCAGGAAACACACCTCTGTGTTAAAGTCAAACACTACCTCAGAGTAAAGGGCTGGAAAACAACTTTTCTTGCAAATTGTCCCAAGAAACAGGCTATAGTAGCCATTCTAATATCAGATAGAATCAACTTTCAATGAAAAATCATCAAAAAAAATTAGGAAGTAGGCTTCATCTGAGGGATGCAGGGAAGGTTCAATATCTGCAAATCCATCAATGAAATCCACTACATAAAAATAAACTCAAAGAATAAAACCACATGGACATTTTGTTAGATGATGAAAAAGCATTTGGCAAAATTCCACATCCCTTCATGATAAAAATCTTGGAAAGATCAGGAATTCGAGGACTATACCAAAACATAGTAAAAGCAATATACAGCAAACCAGTGGAAAATATCAAACTAAATGGAGAAAATTAGAAGCAATCCAACTAAAATCAGGGACTAGACAAGGCTGCCCTCTCTTTCCCTATCTATTCAATATAGTACACAAAGTTCTAGGTAGATCAATTAGAAAACAAAAAGAAGTCAAAGTGATAAAATTTGGAAAGGAAGAAATCAAAATATAACCATTTACAGATGATATGATGTTATACTTAACTGACTCGATAAACTCCACTAAAAATCTGCTACAGCTGAGAAACACCTTCAGCAAAGTGGCCAGATAGAAATTTACTGAAGCAAATCAGTAGCCTTCATATACTCGAAGGATAAAAAGTCTGAGAAAGAAATTAGAAAAATGACACCCTTCACAATTGTCACAAATAATATAAAATATCCTGATGTGGGTGATGGGAAACCTCTGCCAGGGCCTACAGGACTCCATAGCCAAATAGCGCTGGGAGAAAGCTAGCCTCTCAGGATAGGGGGAAAGCCTGTCTGCTCAGAGGGACCCACCTGGATTTCCCAGGACACAGAGACTGAGGAAGGAGGTTCTGATTTCTTTCAGTGGCTGGAGCGCAGATCCTGTGGAGGAAGGCTCCAGACACAGGGACTGAGGAACAGCTGGGAGGATAGAGCCTTCCTGTTTCCATCTGTGGCAGGAGACCTCTGCCTGAGCCACCAGGGCTCCATAACCAAAGTGCATCAGGAGAAAGCTAACTGCCCAGGAGTGTGGAAAACCCAGTGAGAGGAGATAAGAGGAGTAACATTGCTCACCAAAACTTGCCCTAATTCTTGGGACACAGGGACTGAGAAACAGCCAGAAACAGGAGCCTTCCAGTTTCCATCTGTGGGGGAGACCTCTGTCTGGGCCTCCAGGGCTCCATAGTCAAATAGCACTGGGTGAAAGATAGACTCCCAGGAGTGGGGACAATCCTGTCTGCTCAGAGGGACCCACCTGGAGTACCCAGGACACAAGGACTGAGGAAAGGGGTTCTGTTTTTTTTTTTTTTCTTCGGTGGCTGGGGATCAGGGATCCAAATTCAAATAGTGTCAGTAGAGAGCTGGTATACCAGGAGTGCAGACACAACTTCAGGCACAGGCAAGACCACCATTTATTTTTCTAATTCACTGGACAAAGAGGGACCCTTGCACAGCCGTCAGGACACAGGAAACAAGGGTGAGCTGGGGATTAGATCTTTCTTGTTTCTGTCTCCACCCCAGAGATGACCATGCAGCACAACTCTCCAAACCCAAATTCCTCTCAGAGAGAACTGGTCTTCAAGCAGTATCAACACCTAAGCTTGCAGGAAAGACAAGCCACAGTCAGAGAGAGTAAGGCCAGCTAACACCAGAGATAACCAGATGGCAAAAAGAACACAAGAAACAGAAGCCAAGGATACTTGGCATCATCAGAACCAAGCTCTCCCACCACAGCAATCCCTGGATATCCCAACACACCAGAAAAAGAAGACTCAGACTTAAAATCGCATCTCAAAGGATGATAGAAGATTTTAAGAAAGAAAAATAACTCCCTCAAAGAAATACAAGAGAACACAGGTAAAAAACTGGAAGCATTTAAACAGGAGACACAAAAATCCCTTAAAGAATTACAGGAAAACATAATCAAACAAATGAACAAAACCATCCAGGAATTAAAAACAGAAATAGAAACAATAAAAAAATCACAAAGGGAGACAACCCTGGAGTTAGAAAACCTAGGAAAGGAATCAGGAGTCATAGATGCAAACATCATCAACAGAATATAAGAGATGGAAGAGAGAATATCAGGCACAGAAGATACCATAGAAAACATGGACAAAACAAAGAAAACACAAACTGCAAAAAGGTCCTAACCCAAAACATCCAGGATATCCAGGAAACAATGAGAGACAGAACCTGAGAATTATAGGTATAAAATAGAGTGAAGATGCCCAACTTAAAGGACCAGTAAATATCTTCAACAAAATTATAGAAGAAAATTTCCCTAAAGAAAGAGATGAACACTAATATAAAAGAAGCCTACAGAACACCAAATAGACTGGACCAGAAAAGAAATTCCTCCTGTCACATTATAGTCAAACCAACAAATACACAAAATAAAGAAAGAATATTCAAAGGAGAAAGGGAAAAAGGGCAAGTAAAATATAAAGGCATACCTTTCAGAATTACATCAGACTTCTCACCAGACACTATGAAAGCTAGATGATCCTGGGCAGATCTCATACAGAACACAGATGCCAGCCCAGGCTGCTATACCCAGCAAAACTTTCAATAATCATAGATGGTGAAACCAAAATATTCTATGACAAATCCAAATTTGCACAGTATGTTTCAAAAAACCCAGACCTAAAAAGAATAATAGATGGAAAACGTGAACTCTAGGAGGGAAACTACACTCAAGAAAAGGCAAGATATTAATCTTTCAACACAAACTGAACAGATACACAGTGAAACTAACAGCTGCTATGCACCAAATGGATTTAACAGATATCTATAGAACATTTCATCTTAAATCAAAAGAATATACTTTCTTCTTAAACCTCATGGTACCTTCTCCAAAATTGATCATATAATTGGTCACAAAACAAACCACAACAGATATAAGAAGATAGAAATAATCCCATGCCTCCTATCAGATCACTGTGGAATAAGGCTGGTCTTCAATGGCAACAACAACAACAGAAAGCCCACATGCACATGGAAGCTGAACAATGGTCTACTCAATGATAACTTGGTCAAGGAAGAAATAAAGAAAGAAATTAAAAACTTCCTACAATTTAATGAATATGAAAGTACAACATACCCAAACCTATGGGACAAAATGAAAGCAGTGTTAAGAGGAAAACTCATAGTTCTAAATTCCTCCAAAAAGAAACTGGATAAAGCATTTACTAGTAGCTTAACAGCACACGAAAAGATCTAGAACAAAAAGAAGCTAACACACCCAAGAGGAGTAGAAGGCAGGAAATATTTAAATTGAGGGCTGAAATCATCCAAGTAGAAATAAAAGAACTATAAAAGAATCAATAAAACCAGGAGCTGGTTCTTTGTGAAAATCAACAAGATAGATAAATCCATAGCCAGATTAAGAAGAGGACACAGAGACAGTGTGCAAATTAACAAAATTAGAAATGAAAAGGAAGATATAACAACAGATTTTGAGGAAATTCAAAAAATCATCAGATCCTACTACAAAAGACTATACTCAACAAACTGGAAAATCTGGATGAAGTGGACAAGTTTCTAGACAGAAACCAAATACCAAAGTTAAATCAAGATTAGATAAACCATCTAAACAGTCCCATAACCCCTAAAGAAATAGAAGCAGTCATTAAAAGTCTCCCAACCAAAAAAAGCCCAGGACCAGATGGGTTCAGTGCACAATTCTATCAGAACTTCAAAGAAGACCTAATATACTCTTCAATCCATTCCACAAAATAGAAACAGAAGGAACACTACACAATTCACTCTATGAGGACACAGTTAAACTGATACCAAAACCCCACAAAGACATAACAATAAATGAGAAATTCAGACGAATTTCCCTTATGAATATCAACGCAAAAATACTCAACAACATTCTCACAAACCAAATCTAAGAACACATCAAAAAGATCATTCACCATAATCAAGTAGGCTTCATGCCAGGGATACAGGGATGGTTCAATACCTAGAAATCCATCAATGTAATCCACTACATAAACAAACTCAAAGAAAAAACCTGCATGGTCATTTCATAAGATGCTGAAAAAGCATTTAACAAAATTCAACATCCCCTCATGTTAAAAGTCGTGGAAAGATCAGGAATTCAAGTAGCATACCTAAACATAATGAACGCAATATACTGCAAACCAGTGGTGAACATCAAACTAAATGGAGAGAAACTGGAAGCAATCCCACTAAAATCAGGGACTAGGCAAGGCTGCCCTCTCTCTCCCTACTTATTCAATATAGTGCTTGAAGTTCTAGCTAGAGCTAAAAGCAGGTCAAAGGGATACAAATTGAAAAGGAAGAAATCAAAATATCACTATTTGCAGATAATATGATAGTATACTTAAGTGACCCAAAAAAGTACACCAGAGATCTGCTACAGCTGATAAACACCTTCAGCAAAGTGGCTGGATACAAAATTTACTCAAGCAAATCAGTAGCCTTCCTATACTCAAAGGATAAACAGGCTGAAAAAGAAATTAGGAAAATGACACCCTTCACAATTGTCACAAACAATATAAAATATCTTGGTGTGACTCTAGCCAAACGAGTAAAAGATATGTATGACAAGAACTTCAAGTCTCTTAAGAAAGAAATAGAAGAAGACCACAGAAGATGAAAAGATCTCCTATGCTCATGGATTGGCAGGATTAATATAGTTCAAATGACCATCCTGCCGAAAGCAATCTATAGATTCAATGCAATCCCCATCAAAATCCCAACTCAATTCTTCATAGACATAAAAAGAGCAATTCTCAAATTCATATTGAATAACAAAAATCCCAGGATAGCAAAAACTAATCTCAACAATAAAATGACTTCTGGGGGAATCAGCCTCCCTGACATCAAGCTGTACTACAGAGCAGTAGTGATAAAAAACTGCATGGTATTGGTACAGTGACAGGCAGGTAGATCAATGGAATAGAATTGAAGATCCAGAAATGAATCCACATAATTATGGTCACTTGATCTTTGACAAAAGAGCTAAAACCATCCAGTGGGAAAAAAGACATCTTCAACAAATGGTGCTGATTCAACTCTCAATTTACACGTAGAAGATTGCTAATTAATCCATTCCTATCTCCCTGTACAAAGCTCAAGTCTAAGCTGATCAAGAACCTCCACATAAAACCAGATACACTGAATCTAACAGAAGAGAAAGTGGGGAATAGTCTTGAAAACATGGGCACAGGGGAAAAGATCCTGAACAGAACACCAATGACTTGTTCTCTAAGATCAAGTATTGACAAATGGGACCTCATAAAATTACAAAGCTTCTGTAAGGCAAAGGACACAGTAAATAGGACAAAACGTCAACCTATTGACTGGGAAAAGATCTTTACCTCTCCTAAATCTGAAAGAGGGCTAATATCCATGGTATAGGAAGAACTCAAGAAGCTAGACTCCAGAGATCCAAATAACTCTATCAAAAAATGGGGAACAGAGCTAACAGAGAATTCTCAATTGAGGAATCATTAATGGCTGAGAAACAACAAAAGAAATGTTCAACATTTTTAGTCATCAAGGAAATGCAAATCTTAACAATCCTGAGATTCCACCTCACACCAGTCAGTATTGCTAAGGTCAAAACCAGATGACAGCAGATGTTGGCAAGGATGTGGAGAAAGAGGAACACTCCTCCATTGCTGGTGGGCATGCAAGCTGATACAACCTCTTTGGAAATCAGTTTGTTGGACCCTCAGAAAAATGAACATATTACTACCTGAAGATCCATCTATACCTCTCCTGGGCATATACCCAGAACTTGCTCCAAAATGTAATAAAGACACATGTTCCACTATGTTCATAGCATCCATATTTATAATAGCCTGAAACTTGCAACAACCCAGATGTCCCTTAACAGAGGAATGGATACAGAAAATGTGGTACATTTACACAATGGAATACTACTCAGCTATTAAAAACAATGACCTCATGAAATTCATGGAAAAATGGATGGAATTTGAGAATATCATCCTGATTGAGGTCACACAGTCACAAAAGAATGAATATGGTATGTACTCACTGATAGGTGGTTATTAACCCAAAAGTTCGAAATTCCAAGTTCACTTCACAGCAACCATAGGTCTGAGTGTGAGGTTCCAGAGGAAGGAGTTCGAGAAGGGACTGAAGGAGCTGAGAGAGTTTGGAGACCTAGGAAGGGAGCAACAGTGGCAACAGGCCTGACCCTGCAATGCCTCAGGAGATTGGATCACTAACCAAAGAATACACATGGAGGGACCCATGGTGCTGGCCAAATATGTGGCAGAGTAGGGCCTTGTTAGCCATCAGGGGGAGCAGAGGCCCATGGGCATGAGGGTTTAGATCCCCCAGTATAGGAGAATGACAAGGAGGGAAGATGAAAGTAAGTGGGTATGTGGTTGGGGCAATACCCCCATAGTGGCAAGAGGAGGTGGAGGAAATAGGGAGGTTCCAAATGGGAGATCTGGAAATGGGGAAACATTTGAAATGTAAATAAAGTATAAATGTATATATATATATAATCTTGATATGACTCTAATCAAACAAGTGAAAGATCTGTATGACAAGACCTTCAAGTTTCTGAAGAAAGAAATCAAAGGAGATCTCAGAAGATGGAAATATCTCCCATGCTCATGTATCAGCAGGATTAATATAGTTAAAATTGCCATCCTGCTGAAAGCAATCTACAGATTCAATGCAATCTCCATCAAAATTGCAACTCAATTCTTCATAGACTTAAAAAGAGCTATTCTTAAATTCATATGGAATAACAAATAACCCAGGATAGCAAAACGTATTCTCAACAATAAAAGGACTTCTGGAGGAATCCGCATCCCTGACCTCAAGCTATACTACAGAGCAGTAGTGATAAAAACTGCATGGTATTGGTGCATTGACAGGCAGGTAGATCAATGGAATAGAACTGAAGACCCAGAAATGAACCCACACACTTATGGTCACTTGATCTTTGACAAAAGAGCTAAACTATCCAGTGGAAAAAAAGAAAACATCTTCAACAAATGGTGCTGATTCAACTCGCAATTTACATGTAGAAGATTGCTAATTAATCCATTCCTATCTCCCTGTACAAAGCTCAAGTCTAAGTGGATCAAGAACCTCCACATAAAACCAGATACACTGAAACTAATAGAAGAGAAAGTGGGGAATAGTCTCGAACACATGGGCACAGGGGAAAAGTTCCTGAACAGAACACCAATGGCTTATTCTCTAAGATCAAGAATCGACAAATGGGACCTCATGAAATTACAAAGCTTCTGTAAGACAAAGGACACTGTAAATAGGACAAAATGGCAACCAACAGATTTGGAAAAAATCTTTACCAATTCTACATCCAATAGAGAACTAATATTCAATATATACACATAACTCAAGAAGTTTGACTCCAGAGATCCAAATAACCCTATTAAAAAATGGGGAAAAGAGCTAAACAGAGAATTCTCAACAGAGGAATCAGGAATGGCTGAGAAGCACCTAAAGAAATGTTCAACATCCTTAGTCATCAGGGAAATGCAAATCAAAACAACCCTGAGATTCCACCTCATACCAGTCAGAATGGCTAAGATCAAAAACTCAGGTGACAGCAGATGTTGGTGAGGATGTGGAGAAAGAGGAACGCTCCTCCATTGCTCGTCAGATTGCATGTTGATACAACCTCTCTGGAAATCAGTTTAGTGGACCCTCAGAAAATGAACATAATACTACCTGAGGACCCACCTATTCCACTCCTGGTAATATACCTAGAAGCTGCTCCAACATGTAATAAACACACATGCTCCACTGTGTTCATAGCAGCCATACTTATGATAGCCAGAAACTGTAAATAACCCAGACGTCCTTCAACAGAGGAATGGATACAGAAAGTGTGATACATTTACACAATGGAATACTACTCAGCTAATACAAACATTGACTTCATGAAATTTGCAGGCAAGTGGATGGAACTTGAAAATATCATCTTGAGTGAGGCAACTTAGTCACAAAGGAATAAACAGGGGTATGTACTCACTGATAAGTAGTTAATAGCCCAATAGTTCGGAATACTCAAGAGTCACTTCACTGATCGGGCTGAGCATGAGGTCCCAGATGGAGGAGTTGTAGAAAGGACTGAAGGAGCTGAGGGAGTTTGCAGCTCCATGGAGGGAACAACAGTGTCCACTGGCCTGGCCTCCTGATGCTCCCAGAGACTTGATCACCAACCAAAGAATACTCTGAGGGACCCTTGGTCCTCATCACATATGTGGCAGAGGAGGGTCTTGATAGCCATCACTGGGAGGAGAGTCTCTTGGGACTAAGTTTGTTAGATGCCCCAATATAGGAGAATACCAAATAGGGAAGACAAGAGTGGGTGGGTGACTGGGGGAATAACCCCATATAGGCAGGGGCAGGGGCTTGCTGTGGTGGGAGAGGTGGGTTATCATGATGGAAAATAGCCTTGGTTTCTGTTCCTTACATTCTTGCCCTGGACTTTCACCATCTGGTTATCTCTGGTGTTAGCTGGTCTTACTCTCTCTGTCCGTTGCTTATCTTTCCTGCAATCCTAGGTGTCAATACTCCTTGAAGACCAGTTCTCTCTGAGAGGAAGTTGGGTTTGAAGAGCTGTGGTACAGGGTCAGCTCTGGGGTGCAGACAGAAACCAGAAGGATCTGGTCCCCAGCTGTCCCTTCTTTCCTGTGTCCTGATGGCTCTGCAAGGGTCCCTCTTGGTCCAGTGAATTTGAAAAGAAGTGATGGTCTTGCCTGTGCTTGAAGGTGTGTTGGCACTCCTGGAATACCAGCTCTCTTCTGGCACTATTTGAGTATGGAGCCCTGTGTCAAAGGATCTGCTCCCTGGCCACTGAAAGAAACCAGAAGTCCACTCCTCAGTCCCTGTGTCCTGTATATTCCAGCTGGGTCTCTTTGAGCAGACAGGCTTGCCCACATTCCTGGGAGGCTATCTTTCTCCCAACACTATTTGGCTATGGAGCCTTGGTGGCCCAGGCAGAGGTCTCCTGCTACAGATGGAAACAGGAAGGCTCCTTCCTCCCAACTATTCCTCAGTTCCTGTTTTCCAAGGATTTCGGGTAAATCCTGCTGAGCATTCTTATTCCTCTTATCCCATCTCAGTGGCTTTTCAGCACTCTTGGGAGGCTAGCTTTCTCCCAGCACTATTTGGCTATGGAGACTCGTGGCACAGTCAGAGGTCTCCTGCCACAGATGGACACTGGAAGGCCACACTTTAAATGTTTTAACATTTAACTTGATGAAAATAAATAATAAAGAAATCAAACAAATATGAAGAAAGATTCATTCATACCCATCAATATTAATCAATTAGTAAATAAATTAGTATTAATAAATAAAAATAGGAAATTGTCACCATTAAAAATAGCTTGCTTTAGTCTTAGATAATTTCAAAAGTGTGGTATGCTGAAAATCCCCAATTTCTAATACCTCCAAAAGGGAAGAAACTTTGAAATTCCCTCAGCTTTTTCCAACACCATCAATTTTCTCTCTACTCAGCTTCTGGCAAGAAGCTCAGTCTAATAAGACTACAAGGAAGATCTACTCACCTCACAGAGACTTCTCTCTACAAATTAAGTTAGAGATCGCATCTAGAGTTGCTGCTGTGTAAGTCAGACTACAGCATGGGCCACACTAAATGCAAAGACTGACTACCTCAGGAACCAGCAGGGCAAGCTGGTTCAGGCCTTTCTTCACACATTCTGGAAGGTTCTGCTTCTCCAGGCAACAGAATTTAGGGACTTTCCATCACTCAAGACCAAATATCCAAATGAATAAACATGAACCATAGAACTATCCTGTCTCTAACTCCAGTTCAGTTTTGATAGACTCAGTGAGATTTGCTTAACACCTAAGTGGTACCCAGACTAGGCAGTTAGACCTGGGGGATCAACAATCCAGCTTTCAGCTGAGGCTGTGGCTGTTAGAACTTCCCTGTGATGTTTCATTTTTTCTACCTTGGAAAGACAGTTATGAAAAGTAAGTGTGTCTGAATTAAACAGCACTTTATTTTAATATATGAGAGATGCTCATAACTATCAATGCCACTTTTTAAGGGAAATGCTGCTGGAAAAAAACAAAAAAAAAATGACTAGGTGATGCTGCCTCAGCACCTGCAGCTGCTGGAACCAGTCTCCACAGCTGCACAGAAATCATGAGAAATGACAAGCAATTCCTCTCACTCGCTCTGCTATTACTTCTCCATCTTCACCCTCATATTTCATACTTCAATGTCTTATTTCTTTCTTCCAGGGATGCCAGAGAGAAATAAACAATGAATATACTAAAGGTAATAAGAACTACTTATCATAGTTATAACTGGAAGGAAAAAGTCATCAGATGCTAAGGCCTGTTTTAAGAAGTGTTTACTTCTGCTTTACCAGGGTCAGCCTGTGGTGTCTGGGAGGGTTAAGAACAAGTTTGTCATTTTATAATGAAGACATGAATTGAAGCACTGCATGGAAGCTGTTGAAGGAACAATGTCATCTTGCAAAAATAGCACTGCTGAGACTGGAGTTGCTGACTTCCCACTATGGGCAAGAGATGCTGCCTAGAAACCAAGAGGTGACCTCACTGCCAACATATGGGCACAGAGCTCTATCCAGCATTGTCTTCAAAACTAGGATAGTTAGAATGTCTTTAACTGTAAGATTCTCGGTGTTCATTATCTCTGGTTATTGTAAGAGAAGCAGATGGAAAACAGGCAATTTTTGCTGGTGGAAATGTGAAAGACAACAAAATGTCGGTACTATCAATATCGAAACAATTTGTGTAGACAAGGGAAATCTAGGTACCGTGCTTCTTATCCCATGAGCCTATTTTTGAAGTAGTTATTCTCTCAGTTCTTGATCATAAAATTCCCATTTTTTGCCTTTATTTAAATATGCCAATTATAAAAGGTGAAGTTTTTCCAAATCAAGTTTGTGTCTTCCCTTATTAGAAAATACTAGGCCGGGCAGTGGCGGCACACACCTTAAATCCCAGCACTCAGGAGGCAGAGGCAGGCGGATTTCTGAGTTTAAGGTCAGCCTGGTCTACAGAGTGAGTTCCAGGACAGCCAGGGCTACACAGAGAAACCCTGTCTCAAAATAAAAAAAAAAAAAGGAAGGAAAATACTATCTGTTCACTGTTTGAAATGCAAACATTCACAGAAAGGAAAATGAAAATCATCTCTCATCCTGACTTATGACCTAAGCACAGTTTACATTTTGTACACAAGACTAGTGAACAAAATTTAAAATCAGCTTCTGGATATTGGTCTATTGAATAGAACTAAAGAATATTGAGAATGCATTTCTGTTCGGAACTCGCAGCTACATACTCTCCCTGCTGATATTGACCTTGGCAGCACCATGGCAATAGATATCACTGCCAAACAAGTAATTATCAAGGTCCAAGATCCATAGTGGCAAAAGTAGAATAGTGGGAGAAAAGGAAACTTTTATGCCACAATTTGCTGAGCAGAGTGGACTAAGAAATTAATTGAGCACCCCAATTAAAAAGGTTCCACTTCTTTATTATCCTGTTAAATAGCAGGACTGCTTAATTGGAATAATCAGCAAGGCAGAGTCTTAGTTCAGCGCATTTGCCTGACTCCAAACAATACTTTAATGGCATGCCCATCTCATTTAAAGAGAACACCTGGTGTTAACTCTCAGCTTTGTTCACCAGAATTGGCTCTGTTATATTCGCTCATGTGAATGTAAATAAGGCATGGAGTGTTTCTTACTATCTCATGTGTTTATAAAAAACAAAAACAAAAACAAAAACAAAAAAACAAAAAAAACCAGGTTTGTATCAATGTCTCAGATGCCTTCCTGACACCTTTATCTAGTGATTGCACATTTCACACTAACAATCCAAAATGCTAGGCTGGGGTTAATGACACACGTAGAGACTTACTAAACAGTATATTCTTAAAGAGAGTCCCTTTAATTTCATGAAATACCTATTTTGTAGCCTTACCATTATACCTTAGATGTCACATTCAGTTTTTATGGCAATATTCTGTTCATAACACAAGAACAAAATACAAATGTTAACTTCAAATGAGGTTAGTTCAAATTATCCAATTACATTTTTACTGCTATCAAACAGATTCACCCTTAACCTGCTTCTTTAGGCAAATAACCATTAAGACCACTATTTTGGTGGGGACAAATGGTGTAGAACTTCAGTTCATATCACATAAACTAACTTGAAAAGAAACACTTCCAGTTCAGTACCTTATCCCAAAGACTTCTTTGTGTATTCCTGGTAGAAGTTTGAAGAATGTATGCAAACCTACTACTGTCTCAAGACTATGTAAAGACCCTGTAACAAGCTTTATTTCCCATTAATGGTTTCACAGATATAGAGAAACTAATCCAGACCACATGCTCTCTCTCCTAAATATAACACTAGAACTGACAGAAAGGAAAATGAGAAACGAATGGGCAATTTTTAAAAATTTCTATTATTATATTTTTATATGCTTATTAAAGGGAATGACAGTCTAGAGAAGGGAAGTCTAAAGAAGTGCTTCAAACTGTGCTCTCTCCACTTCTGGATTACACTAGACATCTGCTCTCTGTGTCCACACTAATGAGCTGGAAGCAAGCAGGTATAATACAGTATCATAGTGAATGTCACAGGTTGAGTTCTGAGGCAGGTGCTGGGGCTACAGGGTGTTTCCTACAGACCAACTCTATAAAAGGAGATGACATCAGGACTATGCAGACAGAAATATATCTGGTGTGGGTGGGTAAGAGCCACTGCAGAGACTCAAAAGATGGTCAAAGAGTTGATAGGAAATGACTATGAAAGTGAGGTCCTGAATGGAACACCTTTCTGATCTTCCCCTCTCTTGCTAGTCTAAGGAACATCACCAAGAAGGAGACAGGAAGATAAGTGCTAGTGGAAGAGGAGTAAAGATATGAAGTACTATGTCTGTACAAGACATAAAATCACAGCATCTCTAGGTACCTAAACAAGATTTGGCCAAGATTGATCCAGCAAAAATTCTAGGATAGGTAAGAGAGGTGCTTCTGGGTGCCAATCCTAACCGAAATGCTATTGTAAGTGGATAGATGCCAGTGGGGGGAGGAAGAATCACTCGTCATTGGGGTGTAATCACTAGTAGGTTGTTCATGCTCCTGTGGATGGCCTCACATACATGCACATGTGGACATTACTACTAGTGCTGAGTTATTTTTTTAAAAATGAAAAGAAGAAGAGGTAGATGGTGGGTGGCATTTTAAGGCAAAGTTGGAGAAGGGAATTAGGGAAAGAATATTATCATTTTTATTATACACATATAAAACATTCTCAGATAATACATTACAATAAAACTTGTGCAAACTATGTGCAGGACTACTGTGCCTTTAATATTATCAGGAAAAAGGATTTTTAGTTTATATTTATTATTCTCAATTATATGTGTTTGTACTATAAGGGGGTGCTTCAAGAGAGCATAAAAGGGTATTATATCCCATAGAACAGGAGATACAGACAGTTGCAACCTAGATGTATATTCTGTGAAGTGAACTAAGGTCCTTTGTAAGAGCAGCAAGGGCTCTGGTATACTGAGCCATCTGTCCAGCCCATCTAGAGAGTTTTGAATAATTAGTGCTAACACAGTGGTGCTTAATATAGCCAAAATAAGCATGTATTTAATCTCTCATCTTATTCAGCCACTAAATCTTAGTTTCTCTGCAATGGGCGTTGCCTTGTAGAGGCACTCTCTGCTTCTGATTGGAGAGACTAACAGTTGAGAGAGCCTCTGAAGTGCTCCCCCCAGCTAGACAGCAATTCATTTCATGAAGCAGAGTCTCCTGGTAGATCTTCACCTTGTGTCTGTTACATCAGTGCAATGGCCAGTTGGCAAATAAATTGAGAACCGTATTTACAAAGAAGTATAAAATACACAATAAAGAGAATTGTTGGTATTTGGGGAATTTTTTTATTCTTTCCTTCTTATTTTTCATTTACTATACTTTATGCCACAGAACATGTTGCCTTGAACCAAACTTGAACCAACCATTAATTGCTAAACTATTAGTCATCATCCAAGTCACAAAGACTATCATGTGGCCAAATACCATGGATAATGTTCACTTGTATATTTCCTCATTTAACTTATTGGTATTTATGCCAGTTGCCCAAGATCAACTTTTCCAAACGCTTTCTTGATTTTGTCATTGATAACTTCACAAGCTCATCCTGGTAGTACAGGTCTGTAATATAACCAAATCAGACCTTACAAGTTTAGGCCATCCTGAGCTTCTTAGATAGCCTATCTCAAAATAAAGTGAAATTTAAAAGGAGACCTTGGGCTATAGCTCCATGGCAGTGTGATTGCATAGCATATGTAAGTCTTAGCATTCAATCTTTGTACTGACATAACAACCACCACGCATTTCTTCAGTACCAGCTCTGAATTCTCATGCCTGCTCACCATTCTCCCTTTCTGTCTGAATTTTGAGATGCCCTAGGCCCTGGATTTCAGCCATCTGTCTCAATCTCATTTGTGCTCAGTTCTCTGGGAACTGTCTGCACTCAGGAGCCTTTGTATGTTTTCTCTGTGGTCATCATTACAGAATAGCAAGCAATCTATTTGTTCAGTATCTTCCTTTTCCGGTTCGGTATGCTTCCTGACCAAAGATGATAACAGGTTTTCTGTTTTGTTTTGTTTTGTTTTTGTTTTTGTTTTTGTTTTTGTTTTGATTTTTAACTAAGCTCCAAACAACTGTCCTTCTTCCTCCTTCTCCTGGTTTTTCATAGTTATACACCTTACTCCTCAGGGAATTCTGAATCATTGCCTGGAATATTTAATGTACCATCAAATCTCTCTAGCCATCAGAGATGAAATCATCAATAGATTTTGTTGCAGCCACATTAAAAATAAATCCAGAACCCATCTATTTCTCACCAACTCTCTTACTGTGGCTTGTGTTCAGGCCACCATCATTTTTCATATGTATTATTCTAGCAATCTCTTAACTAGTCTAACATTCCCACTTACTCACCTCATTAATGATGGAATTTTGCACATATTTTAAGATAATGCTCTAAAATGTTTAAAATGAAGTTTGGCAATTCTATATATCATAAACACTCATAAATTCACTCATGGCTTTCATAAACACGTTTAGATGTATATATACATTTCTAAGAGTTATTATTTTAAAAATAAGCTTTGCACAGTATTGACTGTCTCTGCTCCTTTGCAAGTGATTGACTTTAAATGGCCTTGTGCAGTGTAGTGGTGAGAGTGCTCAATAGTACTCTTTGTGCATTGTTTTTGTATATGCAAATTAGTAAGATTTTGGGAAAGCCCAGAACTCTAAAGTAGTCTTCTATTGATCCCTGCTGATTAGTGAAAGATTCACAATAACGCAAACAAGAAATTAGCACAGATACCTACCATCAACAGATAAATGGATAAAGAAGACATGGTGTATAGACACTACAGAGACTTATTGAAAATAAAAACACACGAAGCTGTCATTTGCAGGAAAATGAATGGAAATGGGGATGACTGTGACTTAGACTCAGAATGACAGTGTATCACATGTTTTTCAGTGTAGAATCTACACTTTTAGCTTCTATACAGACACATTTAGTCATTTGTATCAGTATGTCCTCTATGTTATGAAACTGAAATGGATGATGTGAAGGGACAGGGTTTAAAGAGATTGAAATGGAGTGAATGATAGAGAGTTATGAAGGAAAGAATACAAAGTATCACTTTCACATAGGTAGAGTATTGTATTTATATACATATGACATTTCACCTACATAGGAAAGCATGAATAGGAATAACACAACTCACAAATATATGAAAGCATGAGGGAAATTGAGTGCAAGAAGGGCTCTAACAGGGAGGAGAACATGGGAAAGGTATGAGAAAGTTTTAATGAAAACATTTTTATTTTCCAAGTATTTTGCACTGGCAAAACTCAAAGGTGGAAGAAATGAACTATTTTGTTTTGTGACAACATGTATAGATGCACTTATTTGCATTTCAAGTTGTGTGTGTGAGCTGAGGCTAGAGTCTGCTTCTCTACTGTCTAACTTGTGCATGACTGAAAATTCCTGTGGCTGCCTTATTGATTGGAGTGATTACTCAATACCTAAAACATTTAAAAACAAGGATTAAAACGGTATACAAGGTCTCAAATGTAGATACGTCTACTATTTAAAGCATGAGAGCTGTTAATATCTATGACAGAAAGGGAGCTGTAGTTTGCCATGCTCTGACTGGAAGGAAATGTACAGCAATCATACAAGGGGAGCTGCTCCAGACCCCAGTACTCAATGAGCTGCAGAGGCACTCATGGTGTTTGAAATTGGGTCTCTTCCTATAGAAAATTCCTGGAAACCACAACTGTTTATATAAATGCAAAATGGTCAGGCATCCAATCCTACTGTGAGAGTGATGTATAACAGGAAAAACATTTGAAAATGTGGAAGACAGTAATGACTTCACACCATGAAATAGTGTCATGGATAGAACACATGCTGTATTAGTGTTTCCGCATTTTGGTTTTTGAGAAGCAAGCCCTCTTATATCAGAATCTACCCCACTATCTATCTGCTTGACAAGCAAAGCCAGAATTTTTTAAATTTCTTTTTAAAGAAGAAATTTAATTTTCTTCTTAATTTTTTAAAAATAATTAGATCTTTTTCTACCAAATACCCACATTATGATATTGTTGAAAATATATTTCTCCAGTTTCAACTTCTTTTTAATTAGAAAAAGGTTGTTGTCTTTTGTTGGTTTTTTATTTTATTTTATTTTTTGAGAACTCATTTATCAGCTGAGGTGTTGGAGCTAGACCACTAGTGTTGATGCTATATATTCCAGTATCTCAGTCCACACCACTCCCTGTGTTCCTCTGGTCTCTTGCAAAATGATTGCCTTTAGGAGGCTCTACTGTTATTAGAATTTTATTTTTTCTAGTGTAACTTTAAAATACAACTGGAAGGACACAGCAGCTTTTTTATGTTATTTTGAATATCTTCACATATGTAAATAGTCTAAACGGAAATTAACTTAAAAGTCATTAGACTAGCACATCTTTTTAAAGAAGAATAACAGAAATATAAGTCTTACAAAACATCAGTTATATTTGGCCTAAAATATTTCATCTTGTATTGAAAACTATTATAATTAATGTTATTTTTTAAGTTCTCAAAGTAAACCTGTAATGAACTACTATTGGTAAAATTAATATTTTGAGTATCTCCACTAAGTTCAAAGCTCTGTTTTTTTTATATTATGTTATAATCTTGTATCAGGAGAGTAGAACAAGATAACCCCTGCTAATAATTTCAAATTCACTGCCATCTGTAACATAAGCCCAATTACAGAACACTCAATGTGGTTTTGTTCACCCTAAAGTACCATAAAGATTCAGTCTGATATATTTACGTTTACACACTGAGCAAGAAGCAAGTACAGTATTTATAAAGCTTTATAGACAAATAGTAGAGATATTTTCCTTTGAAAACAAATTTAGTTTAGAATGTTAATGCAAAGCATGAATCTGTGTTTGTACTTAAAATTCAGTTTATTTCTTCTTTAATTTCAATAACCTGTCACCTGGAGCTAATCTTAAATAAATAGCAAATGGACTAATGATTATCTCACCTTCCTGGAAAATATATAGTTCCATTTTCCAATAACAGACGAGCACTAAACAGCAATGGAATTAGATTACTCTAGCAATATATGTCATTCAGATGCATTATTAATTTTGCGTCTTACCCAGTACATAGTGATGAAGTTGAGAACTGGGCCCACTGGATAATTTAAAATTCATAATTTCTTGAACTTCTCATAGTGAAGGTACTGTATAAATATTAATAGAAATAATAATGATAATGATGAACATATTATTCTAATCTCAGTCCTGCACATGGTGGAAGTAATTCTAAAGCAGTTTATCACTTGGCTATATGAACACGCATGCACAGCCAGGAAGCTTCTCGGGTTATGGAATTCCCCTTCACATCAATGGAACTATTACAATCTTCTCACCTCATCAAGAGACTGGTGGGCATGGAAGAGAAGGAAAAAATGCATAACACTTTGAACAGAATCAAATATTAAGAAATACTCTGTATAATGCCTACAAAGTGATGAGAAGTGATCAACACCTCTGATATTGATGTAAATCAATTTGTAGACATTAGATTTCAGAAAAAAATGGTTTAAAGGAATAAATTACAATTTAAAAATAAAATAACTGTATTTTATTTTGTAAGAAAAACGTAAAAAGTCCCCACTGTTCTAAGTAAAAGATACAAACATGTTCATCTAAGATTCCAACAAGTTTCTCAACCTGAGTAGGGATTTGAAAATATCTCCTCCACATCATATTTTAAAATCCTCTTTGTGTCTGCTAAAAGAGGTTGTTGGGGTAGTGCCAAGGAAGGTAATGGGCTGTATTAATGTCAGCAGCTTTCTGCATTACTGAGAACTACAGCAACACCTGTGGCCAACGAAATTGTTAAAATGAATGCTTTGAGAACAGCTGTGGCAGTGTTCCTCTTTATAATTAAAAGACTTGTAACCACAATAAAGTAATATTTAATATAGAAAACAGTGTAAAAATGCAGAAAAGGGTGTCAATATGAACAGCTATTTATATAATTCAAAAACTCTATCCTAAATTTATCTTCAGACCTGTACTTATCCAAGAGATGGAAACCATATTTATAGAAACAATTGCTTACAGATTCTTTAAGATAAGAGGGCACAAACCAACACCTATAAATTTATAGTTTACTCAGCCAGCCGGTTACCATGGAAACAGATTGACCATTTAGACAGAGCTGGCCCTTGTGAATTTAACCCTGCCTCTCTTCCTTGAAAACTGCTAACAATGTATTTGATTGCTTTGTCTAAGAACACATTACCTTTCAAATGGCTAACCAACCAATCAGTTATATATATAAAATATGTATATTGTCAGTTCTCCCCTATATTAATGTACATAAAGGCTTAAAGCATGTCTAACAAAAATGTCAAACAAAAAATATTTTTTGCCAACCCTTCTTTTATTGTAGAAGAATAAAGAAGTGCTTTGTTGTTTAGGCTGTGGATTCTGTGCCATATGCTCACATTGTTTCTCAGTTACTTTAACACACTCTTTATTGTGCTGTTTATTGTCAGAGCTCCAAATTATGGGAATTATTTCTCTTTATGATATAGTTACCCTTATCTCTTCTGTGTTGGTGGGACAGAATTTCTGAACTTCTGTAACTTGTAGTGAAGAGATAATTATTTTCCATGATTCTGGGAGGAGAGCAAGTTCAAGATTTGGTCCCCAGCAACTGGTAAATTTTCTATCTTTAAAATTGTTTTATTATTTGAGAATTACAAACATGAATGTAATGTGTTTCAATCAAATTGATGTACCCTCCAATTTTTCTTTACCTGCTCCAACAATTTTCCCTTCTAACATTCATAATCTCTTTTTCAAACCACAGTGAATCAACTTAGAGCTGCATTTATTTGCATGTGTGTAGGATCATCTACTGGAACACAGGCAGTCTCACAACTTCTGAAAACCTGAAAAGTCTGCCTCTCCCTTCTCCAGAAACACGCCTGTTTACAATGGATCCTCAGCTAGAGATGGGACTTCATGAACCTCTGCCAGGAGTTTGACTGGCATGATCTTTTGAAGATTGTATATGTGTAGTAGTCAGAGGCACCATAAATGCTTGTGTTCAAATTACATGACCAACAAATGCTGTTAGTCTGCAGATGTCCTCTCTTATTATGATTTCTGGACTTGTAGGCTTTAAAATCAAGCAGAAAATTATTGGCTACTTCCATTACATTCTTTTAAATACCCATAAGAATGCATTGCTTGTTGTTATTGTGGCTCTCAGGATTCACAACTGGGTAAAACTGTTGCTTACTTTTCTCCTCTGGCAGTGAGCTAGGTAGTTTCTTCCTCCATGAAAACAAAACAGTAGGGATAAAGTTACCAAGTCAGTACCAGCTTGATTTCTCCATGTCCTATCACACAAGTGTCGGTGTCTTTCACAATATGCTCTTATCATCAAGTTTTGGAGATTGGGTCCTTGTCATCCTATTGATCAAAAACATGAAAATTAGGCAATCCATACTTGGCACTGAGCTTTTGTTTAGTAGCCTATAATGGTCAGAGAGGCTCTGTTCCTCTCCATTACACAGGCATGAAACTCCATTTAAACTATTTTATATCTGTACATATTTTAGAAAGTTTCTGCGCTTGAGATTTCCATATGATAAGCCTTCTTAATGTGTCAACCCATGATGGTAACTGTAAGGTCAAGATGGGGTGGAAAACTTATCTTTCTATAAATCTCTCATTTTTATGATTATTCTACCAGGAAAAAAAAAAAGCCAAAGGCTACAGAGATTAGATAATTTGATCCAGTATATATGTACTTGTCTTCATCAAAGAGGATTCAGACACAAGACAAAGTGATTGGAGGTAAATCTATTCCAGGGCAATGGTAGATATTCAGAGTGTAAATAATGAATGTCTCATTGTGGAATTTGTTGAAACCTTTTGGAGAAATGGAGGATCACTCATGATAAACTTAGAGATGTTGCAGAGTACTGAACAGAATAAGGATAAGGTTTATACCCTTCCTTTATCCTTTCAAAGTGTCTTCACATGGGACTTGATATTAAATGAACAATGATAAACACTAATTTTGTATAGCTAATGATGAGGAGATGTCATTTAATGAGGCAAGGGAAAGCTGGCCTTCATTGTGATGAGCCATTTTAATTCTAACTGGTCCACCATCTGTACAGTAGGCTTTAAAATCACATGATAGCCTGCCACACAACTCTGTGGTTGATTTTGTCTTCAGATACCTAGTATGAAGCCTCTTAGTTTTCCTCTACCTGTTTGTATTATTGTAATCGTAGTATCCACCTGTTTGTAGAAACAAACCCTTCACAACCTAAACAATAATACTTTCTAAAGTTTCTATCTTACATTTCATCTGTACTAGGGCTAAAGTTCCCAATATACAAACTTTGTGAGACACACTGAAACTATATATGTCAGGTTCAATATGCAAACCTGTGGCCTTTGCATAGGCAAATTATATTTACTCCATAATTCGTTCTAGCATCTACCTCAAAAATCAAGTATCTTCTTTATTACATATAATGAGTAGGAGGCATGGTTTATCATAAAGAAAAGCACCAGAGACATCCAAAACTCAACTGGAAAAAAATATTCAATGTTACTAATAAACCAAGAAACACTGTTGTTGACAATATTTCCCTAAAGCCTCAGGTAGTCCATCCCCTGTGGTTTCATTCTACTCCTGAACAAGCCCTAATGGGTTGGAGACTCATTATTGCAGGTCTGTGAAGCTTATGTCACACACTGGTATCTCTGTAATTCTGGTGTCACTCTGGAAGCCTTGTCCCATGGATCTACCAATTGACACTGTACATAGAGAGACTTTCTGTAGTTCTGCTTCTACAATTACTTTGTGCAATTTTGGGCTGTTCTGTCTAACCACTGGAAGCTAGACAGAGGCTTCCAGGGATGTAAAGGTTCTACACAGTGCAGATCTTCAAAGCAACAGCAGAAAGTTGTTGATAAACACTTATTGTTATGCCTCCTGAAATGGTACCACAACTATACTTAGGGCTTCTTAGGCCACAGCTTACATGATCAAAGAGTACTCTGGTGGAATACAGGATGACAGTTCTACAAATTATCTTATGGAGTACCTCAAACAATGCCACTATCAAAGTTCTCTGGAACCAAGATGGGACCTACATACTGAAGATCACAGTGTATGTGAAATTATTCTCACATCATTCATGCTAACCCTCTGTCGCAGGTCTTTGAACATAGTCTTGTATAGTTTTTCATTTTTAAACAGTCAGGTTTTGAGTTCCTAAGTTTTTTGTATTTTACTTTAATTTTTTATCTCTAAATCAATTTCCCATTTCTTGCACTTTCACAGAAACCATGCTGCTTCTTACTTTTCTTAGAAATTTATGCTTTCATATTGTTTAATTTCATCACCTGCATATTCCAATTTTCAATGGTTTCTTGAGCATAAACTCAACTAAGACAATCTTAGTGTCATCTGATAGCAAGGAAGAACCTTTAATCCAATTTCCAATAAGATGTTCCTTAGTTCAGTCTGGGCACCATCAGACTGACTTTATTTTACCAATGCTCCTGCCAACATTCTGATCATGATCAATGATAAGTCTCCAAGAGGAATGCACTTTTGTTCTCTTGAACCCTCACCGCAGAGCTTCAGTGTCAGCTTTTGCTGTCTGCTCTTCCAAATTCCTTCAGACGTGGCCAAAATATAATTTCAAATACCCTTTGAAGTATTTTATAGCCACATACCACATGTCCAGAACCAATTTTCTAGTGTAGACCATTTTGTACCTATATATCAGAAAACTCAGAACTGGACAATCTAGAATGGAAATTCTTGTTTGTTTCAGAGTTCTGAAAAGAAGATTGAAGGGCTACCATCAGATAAGAGCCTTCTTGCCACACCATCTCATGGCAGAAGGTAGAACAGGATAAAAAGAAATAGAGGGAGGTGTGATGAAAAGTCATCTGTGTATAGAGATTTCACATTGGTGCCATCAAATGATCAATGATATTAACTGAAATGATTATCAAGTGTTAGGTAAGGAGAGAACTGATACCTCTTAAAAGGTCCTATTTTTCTTCTTTATTATTTGTATTGAAAATAGTTTCTTTTGTACAATATATCCCAACTACAGCAGATTCTCCTCCCCCCACTCCTCCAGCTACCCCCTACCAATTTGTTCTTTTCCCCAGATCCACTCTTTTTCATCTCTTCTTCAGAAAAGAGCAGGCTTCTAAGAGGCAACAATCAAACAGGACAAAATAAAATATGTTAAGACAAGGCAAAAGCCCTTATCTCGAGGTGGAACAAGGCAACTCAAAAGGTCCTCTCTTTCAATACCTCAGAATTATGGATTGGCTTCTAGTATATGGGCTTTATAGGACACATGTCACCATTATATTGACATTTTCAGCTTCTGTGTAAAAATGCACAGGCTAATTACTGTTCTGTGGGACTCTGCTAATAAAACATACTCTCAAGGTGGTCAATGTACAAAGAAGAGAATTATTTTTTTTCCAAAGCTTTAGAAGTTAAGTAAATGGTAGGGTAGCCCCCTTGCTTCTAAGCCTGTGATAGCAAACCTGGCAAGAGCTCATGGATCAGTCAAGATATTCACCTCAAGTGTGGCCAAAAAGCAAAAGCTTTGTTAAGGAAAGGAAAAAGGTCCCGCATTCCCCTTCAAGGCAGCCCTCTTTCCAATAACTAAAGTCTCCAACTAGGTCTTACCTCTCACTACTCCCACAAGCTAAAGATAAAATCTTTACCCCCTTAGAATTCAGGAAAATCCAATGTATAGCTAATATTACTAGTGAGTCCTGAAGTGAGATTAGGCAGGTGTCTTTATTCTATTTTTATCTTATTATTATTAACACAAATAACTGTAGGGTTAATGTGTTACTTTTATTACTTCAGTGTATCTAATATATTAAAATGGAATGCAGCCCAGAAAGAAAGGCATCAACACTGTCATTTAAGAAGAAGAAACTTAAAATAATATAATACAAGTTCTTCAATCAAAGCAAAGTAAATACATGAAGTGTAAAGTTCCTTTGTGCAGAGTTAAAACTCAGATATTATCCATGCCTGACTCCTCACTCTCATCCTGCAGTTACTACATTTCAAAGCAATATTCCAAAGCACCTAAAGATTACTAATTAACCATACTTATTGTGAACTGAAATTTCCATGTACATACAAATTGTATGTACTATACTGATGTACAATTGTATATATATACTGATTCGTTAGTCCATTTTTGTTACTTTTTCTTTAGTTCTTTAGTGATTATAAACACTTAGCTATAGCATAATCTATGCAGCCAATTACCAAGGATTTAAAAATTACTGTAAGAATTACTACCAAATCAGAATTCCTTCATTATATTCTCACTGACCTATTCATTTAAAATGAATTCCTCTGTGTATTCTGGACATGGTAATCACAATATTATCAATACACTAGAAAATTAATGTTTAGTATTTCTACAATAGTGATTATAAATCACACATTTTATTTTTATAGTTTCAAACTTAAAAACCAGTGGATAAATTAAGAATATAATGGCTTTCTGATTCTAGTGTAATTTATTAAAAGTTAATTTATACATTATATTAAAAATTAGCACTTGTGAATTTTTAAACAAATACAGTAAAAATAAAATCCCTTTATTTATCATTTTCAACTATAATTTTCTTTAGTATATAAAATCCTGCATGGTAAATCAAACTTCTATCTTTTATCTTGGCACAATATTTATAAAATATATCATATTTTATGTTTCTGACCTGTTTGTATGCAGTGTCTGAATAACTGAGACCATATGTTATCCAGAATGTATGTGTAATCTCAGCACTGGGTAAGGAGTTTAGATGACAGTCAATGAATAAATTTCTGAACAATATAACCTGGTAAATAAATCAAAGGTGCAAGCCAAGGCCAAAGATAGTAGAATGGTTTAAACTGTCTTAAATTTGGTAGTACAGGGTGTATTTATATCATGTATATAAATGTTTAATCACTGTGAAGGAAGACACTTTTATTTACTTACTTTAAAGTATTGGGTTACCAATTCTCAGATACTTTTTGTTAAAATGGTTAAAGCTAAGAAATATTAAGAATATCAGAAACCTTAATGAATAAATAGAATAGTTATATAACTGATTTATAGCCAGCTAGCTGCACACTGACTCCACATGTGAACTAAGTCGAATTCAAAAATATTGAAAGTGTATTGAAGGAAGAGGAAGTTTCCTAGTAACTCATACTGTTACAGTGCCTTCTTTTTCTTTCTCTTTTCTTTTTCTTTCTTTTATTTTTTTTTCTGCACTGGAAAAAATTTATAAATTATTCCCTTCAAAGAGGAAACGTACTTGTCATGACTCTATATTATCAAATACCCTTGAGCCAAACATGAACCTGCATATTTATACTGAAGAATGTTATATATAAAAAGCTACATTACATGCTGACTTACATTCACAGCCCTCTTAGCACAGGATTTAATAGAAAGCTAAAGTCTCTGTTTTGCATATACTAAATACTTTCAAAGCTCTTCATAATTAAAAATTAAGTTGGATGTTTTCTCTTGATTCAATATTGAGTGACAATATGGTTTTTGGATAATAGATTGCTATAAGCAGGCCATGAGTTTCACTGATTGCTGTCCTATTGTGTGATTTAGGGAGTGTAGTGGATTCTCTGCTAAGCCCCCACAAGCTTGAATGGAACATGCTGACTCTCCTCAACTCTTACTTGGATACTGTGGGAAAGAACCTACTTCTGGGTCTGGCCAAAGTGACACTACAATCCCATCTTAGGCTGACTGTGAGACTGAGATCCTGGCTTTGCTTCTTTAGAGGGTGCCCTTAAGACCTTAGACTGTTCCATGCATCTTCAGGGCCAAGAATAGAATGGAGATCTTTTCCCTGACTGTATTTTTTCTTCAGGAGGAAAAATATCTTGATTTTAGTTCATAAATAATTCAGTTTGGTTTAACAATATATATTCTTTTTGTTATATAAAGTAGTATAATCATGGAAATGACCTCAGATACCACTGGAGTCACATCAAATTGTGTATGGTTGAAATATGTACAAATCTTTCAGTAGTTTAAAGAATGATAAAAGTTCTGTTATGATTGTTTTAAATAATACTGGATTCAGTTTTAAAATGAAACCCAAATGAAGTAAAGCAGAAACAAGTATCATCTGTGAAATGTCTTGTTACAACTTACAGGTGATGTATTACTCAATGTTGATATTCTTATAAAATACCTGAGAAAACCATGTCAATGGAAAGAGATTTGCTTTTCACTTATGGTCTCAAAGGCATCAGTCTATAGTGGGCTATTTCTGTAACCCTGTGAATAAAACAGATGATATGATGGTATACTTAAGTGACCCAAAAAACTCCTCCAGAGATCTGTTACAGCTGATAAACACCTTCAGCAAAGAAGCCAGATACAAAATTAACTCATGCAAATCAATAGCCTTCCTATACTCGAAGGATAACAGGCTGAGAAAAAATTTATGGAAATAACACCCTTCACAATTGTCACAAACAATATAAAATATCTTGGTGTGACTCTAACCAAACAAGTGAAAGATCTGTATGACAAGGTACTAAGATGCATGATTTTCATCCATGAAGATTTAAACTAATCTTTATAGTCCTCAAACATTTATTCTTTTCCTAACAGTGTAGCAAACACCACTCAGAGGGCAGCAACAAAGTCAGAGAAGACTCAATTGGTCCCTTAATGAAAATAGCAAATGGAGAAAAAGGTCGCACATATATCCATTTACTTTTGTGAGGCTTAGCCATCAATCAACTAGCAAGAACCCATGTAATGAAATGGAGAGAAGCAGCATTTGCCATATTCTTGACTGAAGTTGGTGCAGCAGAAATGAATTAGCAAAAATCAATAATCTGGTATGCTGGTGGCAATCCTACAGCGGCAAGAGAAAGCTCTGCAAGAGATAATCTTTCCTCTATGTTTTCTTGATAGTCTTATTTCTGTTATTTTAGTATCTGCTCAAATACACTCTCACAGCTACATTGCATGACTAACTTGCAAATGACAATACCCCTCACAAATACAAAAATGAATCTTATCATTTATACCAATAATAGTCTCCCATGAAATTAATTATATTTGATATAATGCTAAGCTTCCTTTCTAATAACATGAATTCTCTACTAAGGAATTTTCCTACATTTTTACTGCAATTTTTATACTCAGTATATTATCAAGATATATTTAACAGATGACTAAATAAAGAGGAAATGTCTAGATATTAAAGCATATTTTTAAATTTAAAAAGAAGCATAAATTTATGGTAGAATTATTTCTGGTGGAATAGGAATAAATGAAAGATAGAATGAAGGATGTAAAAAAAGAAAAGGAAGTGTGTGAGTGCATATGTGTATGCATGTGTGTGCATAGCATGTGTGTGCATAGCATGTGTGTGCATATATATAAAAGATAATAACCATAGAAGTATTGGACGTTAAAAATGAGAGTTTTATATTTAAAATTTCAATAATAATACATTATATAACATACAACATATAATATACAATTCAACAATGTATAGTATAGTATTATATGATATTAAATATATAATATATGCATATTAATGGGCAAAAATTTGGCACTCACATCTTCTGATATTTAAGATTAAAGATCTATAGAAATCTAAACACTGTGAGACTAGCTTAAGACTGGATCACTGGGATAGAACCAGGATTCCAAAAGTCACCCATTTAAAGTAGAATGATTTCTAACAAGAGTAATACAACACAACAACTTAGAAATCACTTTTTAAATAAATGATTCCATAGAACTGGATATTAAAATATCAAAGAGTGTATTTGGGCCCCTGCTCACAGCCTTAAATAAGAATTTGTTTTAAATATATTATTAACTTAATCTAAAAATGAGAATAAAAATAATCCAGGTCTACATCTGTATGATCTTGTGTTAGACAAAGCATTTAAAACACACACCACAAGCATACAGGGCACACAATAATTAGTTGAATTTCATTTTCAAATATGCTTCACAAGAAAATCAAATGGAAATCTATATTGAGAGAAAATATTCACAAGATGGCTATCTAGTGAAGAAATTGTATCCTGAATATATATTAATACTACAACTTTATACCTGAATCAGGTATTATCAGAATTACTTTGTATCTAATAAAAACATATAGTTGTCAACTACATAAAAGAGGCTCAATGTTCTTTGTCTTCAGAAAAATAAAAATCAGAATGACATATTATAGCACTTCATTGCCACTTAACTGAGATTAATATGATGTGCAATAATAAGTGTTGGCAAGGATATGAAGAGGCAGGAACACCTCCACATTTCTTGTAGAATTATAAAATGTTACAAGAACTTTTCTAAGCATTTGGGAAGTTCTTTGGAATGTTTAATATGTATCTAATAAAATATTTCCTGGGGCTAGAGAGATAGTTCAGCAGTTATGACTGCTCTTCCTGAGTTCAATTCCCAGCAACCACACAGTGGCTCACAACCATCTGTGATGGGATCTGATGCCCTCTTCTGGTGTGTCTGAAAGCATGAACAGTGTACTTACTCATACATACATAAATAAATAAAACAAAGAGCTTGTAAATCTCACAAACAATCAAGAATGAGTTCATTTTCTAAAAAGAACTGAGGCAGTACCAATGATATGAATAACCATATAAGGGCATATTCCAGTGAGAATGCATTAAGAAAGGATCTCTGTCCGTGGGATGTTTCATAGGTAACACGGCCATAGCACAGCAGGGTGAGGATCGCATGCACCCTCCACACTTCTTTTGACATTAAACTCATACCACATCTACTTATTTCTCCACCCATTATTCTTAATGTCCTATAACAAATTCTGTGTGCACTCTGGTAGCATTTCTCTACCTCCTTATTACTGTTCTGACTACTTTTTCTTTAGGGAAGCCATATCAATACAATATCGCAACCATGTAAATGGTGGCACTATTCATATTTAAAAAAGATTAGAGACAACTTGGATTTCTACTAATATGAAAATTCATGTGTTAAGGTACAGCCTTGCAAAGCCATGTTATAGAAACCACTATTGTATTAACCAACATTATATCATATTACATTGTAATTTTCAGCTTAGAATTATTATTTTTGTAATATTTAAAATTTTGAAAACCATATAATGTATAAATCTATAAGTACATTTTAAACTATAAAATCAAGTTGAATATAATAAAAATCAGCCAATATATCTTTTGATTTGTACAAGTTTAAATTTTAATGTAGCTAATTTATCACTGGATTCTTCTATGGCTTTATTTTTTTTTTTTTTATTTTCTTGGGATTGTCCTTGTCAATCACTCTGTCTGAATGCTGTTCCTTATTACTTTTTTCTAGATGTATGCTCCCTGGAGTCTTTTAAACCACTTGGAACTGATCACTGTATGTAATTAGAATCTAAACTGATTTTTTTTCCTATGAAGTTATTTGTCCCCAAACCATGGTTCTTCCTGTCTCTTCTGATATGTCAATCATATTGGCAATGAATAAGAGCTCTGTATAAGATTCACAGGGTATTTTGTTGCTTGGATGTATTTTATTTATTGTTATACTTGTTTAATATGTGTAGTTTGTTTCTACTTAAGATAAGTTTGTCCAACTTCTTCAAACATTCCTTGATTGAATGGAATCCCAGACCTTGTAATCATCAAGAAATTAAGTACCTTTACTTTTCTGTTTCACTTTCTAACTTTAAATTCTATTATAAAATTTTAATATTATTCAGATACCTGTGACAAGGTACTTATATCTAGCTTGAGTGTGGAAAAAATGACTATATCAGTGCTAGGCAAGCGCTGAGTCCTCAGAAGGTGGTAATTGGGGTGTTTTTAAAGTATATATGTTTTAATGCTATAGCTCAACGCTTTTGATCTTTCATATGTTGGTTCTGTGTTAAAAAAAAAAACTTGCTTCAGATTCTTATTAGTTACAGTCATCTGTAGTTTTTTTGGATTTGCTTCTGGCTTTACTACATATTTTGTTTCATTATGGATACACCTTTCAAGTATTTTTCCTTTTTTAAAAGTTATATCTTAAATAATTGATAATTGCTTTCCACATGTTTACTCTGTAGATTTGTTCTCAGTGTAATAATATTATTCTATATCTAGTTAGGTTTTCTGGATGCAGACTCTGAGTTAGACATTAATATGGAGTAAGTGAATGAATCAAGAATAAATTCTTGAAATAACTATCTATAGAAGAAAGGCAGATACAAAGAAGCAGGCAACTGACTGTGACACCAGTCCTCACCCCAAAGAGAGTCAAACCTGAGGTGATAAGATAAATTATATGTTTTCTCAGTTAGTAGGAGAGGCCCTGTCTATATTTTCTTTAGGAGTTCTTCCATGTTTTAAGCCAAGCCATGGAAAGAAAAAAAAGATATGAAGTTAGGTAAAGTGACTCTTTCTCAAGTGATTTCCTGGAAATGGTCAAGAGCTAAGCATGACCTCTAGCATCTTTCCAAGGTGCTACAACACTAGCTGTCCAGTCCACTGGTAGTATTAGATGATACACCACAGTAACAATTAAACATGAACCACAATAATAGAGTTGGGGACTCAGAAATTCCTTGTATGACTAGGTAAACTATCTTTGAGTATATCGTGATGATTTTATATATTTACTGAGAGGCTCACGTTACTAATTGAAAAAAAAAACATATAAATTTTGCTATATTTCTTACTAACATTTTTCTTTCACATTGTTACACTTACAGTTTTCTTCAATAGAGTCTTACTGGGTATACAAAACACCTATCAGGACAAACACCATTCCCAGCAGTGTATGTCTAACACAAAATGAACTCATTAGTGTTTTTGGAGGTTTCTTGTCTTACAATGCTTTGTTTTTTGTTTTTTGTTTTTTGTTTTCTGGTTATTTCTTCTTCTTACTTTCACTTTCTTTTTGTTTTATCCCCTGATAGGTCTTTTGAATATTTTATGGTTTCTGGTTTTGTGTTTTTATGGGATTTCTGTGTGTTTGAATGTATGTTTATATGCTTCTCTTGCTTTTTCTTTTGTTGTTTATCTCCTGGCAGTAGTTTACTTTGTTCTATTCTAGTTTATTTACTTGCATCATTTTATCACATATTATGTTATTAGTATTCTTAGATGTCTGCTTGTATTCTAAAGAGAAAAAAAAAAGGGTGTAGATTTGTGTGGGTGGGGATCAAGGAGGATTGGGGAAGGAAAAGTCATAATCAGAAATAGTGTATGAAAGAATCTATTCTTGGGTTCACCTTGGATGAGAGAGATTTGTTACTGATGATTTTATTTTTTTTAATTTTATGTTTAATTTATACATAGTAGCTATATATAAATTATGTGGTGCTATATACTTCAATTCATTTATATAACGTATTAAGACAAAATCAAGATCATTTCTCTTTCTGTATCTTTATACCATTATTTCTTTGTCATTAATACAGTATGAATAAAAACTCTTAGTTGTAGACTATAGTTGGCCTCCCCTGTAATATATTAAAATTATTTTCTTCTCCTAATTGTGTTTGGTACCAACTATATTTGTCATCATTCTCTGTCACCTTCCTCCTCTTTCTGTCCTCCAACCCTCAAGGGTCTTCTATGATGTATGTCTTTGTGGTCAGATTTTACAAATGGCACAATTCAGTGAGAACACATATTTTCTGTTTTATTAAGATTGCATATGTTCTGCCTTCCTCTTCCCAACTCTTTCTGTTTCTCACAGTGGTATGTAAAACTTTTCTATTGAAACCCATAACTTGTCTTAACCATGTAGAGTCTGAGTTTATGGCCAGTATTTGGGGGTGGGGGGAGGAAACAGTATGAAGCCTCGATTCAGACTTGGGTCTCTGCATTGATAACCTAGGCTCATTATCTCAGAAGTCTGAGATACCAGCAGGGTATGCCTGATGAGCAGATTCGATACTCTGGAAAGGAACTAGAGTCAAATCACTATAACAGGGAGGCACTGTGTTAATTTTAATTTATCTATTGGACAAAGCTAAGATACTTCCTGTGTTAATAAGATTCTGTAAAAATAAAATACTAATTACACAGACTCAGTGAGTTTAATAAAGCTTAGAAAGTAAAATTTCTCAGCTGTGATTTAGAATTAATTAAGTTGGCTAAGATTTTTTACCATCACACAAATTCAAGTGAATTGCATATTGAGATGAAAAGTACATCCATAGGATAAAAAACAAAATTATACTAAATTTCCAGCCATGCTATGACCCCTTTTAGCAAATCCTATGAGAACAGGATTAAATCCTGAAGTTCATTGGTCCAATCAACGTAGCTTCTTGCCTCCTGTGATCTCTTCCTATCAATTCAAAAAATGTGTTGAAGTGACATCTCGAATATTAGTCATTGTGACATGAACAGAGAATACTTTTAGTTTTCTCCCCACTTCACCATACTATAGACACAATTCCGAACAGTGTATTTCAAAGCTACTTTGTTTAACCAAAATGTGCTGCAGCTACTCAGTGCTCCTCCTCTTGCTTTCCAGCAGACTCACCTGGGACCAACTCAAATTACATCACAAAAGAGCAAACACCACCACCATGTACAATGAAAAGTTCCTGTGTGCTGATATAATAGAGCAACTAAGTAAACATGAAATGTCTGATTGCCCCAATAATCAATATAATTATCAGCAATTAGTTAGAATAAATCTCTAAAATAGCATTGGCTTAATACCCTTACAGCTGTCAGAATGAAATGTAGAGGAGAACTTCTAAATGGTTTGCTGCTCCTCATAAACGCTGATGATTTTTATTCAGATATAAATTAAACAACATTCTATTTCTCCCAAACCTGTTCATTTTATGGGCTTAATTAGGAAACTTCTCTTTTTCCAATCATTCAAGCTAGAATCCAAACCTACTCTCTTTTTTGCCCCACAATTTAGTTACAAAATCTTGTCAGTTACGTTTTCACCCACAGTACTACCTATCTACCTGTTATTGATTCATGTGGTAAAGAAATAATCCTTGCATTAAAAGCTGAAAAACCTCTATCATATAACTTGCTGTGGTAGAGCCCAAATGAGCCTTGATGGTTTTCAACATCCACAAAAACTTGTTTCATTATTTCCTGCATGGTATTTTCTGGATATTTCCTTCAATTAAATTTTAAAATTAAAACAAGTGTTAATTTCTTACTCAAATATTTTCACAGGAATTTGATGTTGACAAAGTTTGAGGATTCAATTTACTTATTATTTAATTCAAATTAAATTTAACATTTTCTAAGCTACATCTTCTGTCTCCTTTCATTTATTTCTTAAGGAATTAAAGTTTAGAAATCTCTGGTTTTTAACTTTGCTGTACTTTCTCTACTTCAGTAGGCATCAACCTTCTGATACAATAGCTTAGAAGTTTGTTAGAAGCTCATTTTAGTATCTCATTTGTTATTCATGACAATGCCAAATGACATCTCCTCCATGATTCTTGCCTCTAGGATAGTCTTTCATACTTTCTCTGTATCCATCAGAAATTGTTTGAACTATTATTTCTAATTGATTTTTTGTTTGTATTAGTAGGGATATAATTTATCATCTCTTTCACACAAGCTACTGCATCAACAATGAAAATGACAGCTACTTGATAAGCAGCAATTATAGAATGTTGCAACTTCTGCTTCCTTCCCCTTCTTTGTTTCATTATTGTAGATGCGATTTCCTTTCTGAATTGCCTCTAATTTTAAATTTATAATCATTTCTAAATACAAAACCGTACTGGGAAACAGACTATCATAAACCCACAATTCTATCACCTCTCACTGCCAAGGATTGTTCTCTTTCTAAAGGAACCTCTGATTTAGAGGATATCTGTTAATTTCATCGACTAAATTTTATATAAATGTAATTGTCATTTTGTCCAAAATTACTTTAGTTGTCTGACATTGAAGTAGCTGATAAGAATATTGAGTAATAAACACTTCTATGAATTCAGTAAATCTTATCATATATATATATATATATATATATATATATATATATATGCATGCCATTGACTTTTACTTGAACAATTTGATAACATTAGGAACAATGTTGCTGTGCTATGCACATTCATTCTCTGAAACATACCTTGGAGTGGATGAGAGTCACAAGTTGAAGTGTAACTATAGCAAACATTGTCAGATAGTTTTCTAGTTTCTACAAATTTGTGTTCCCATTAGAAAGAAAATAGACCTGAATAATCTTCCATTGTCATCAAAATGCTACAGTTACACCTGTAAGTTTGTCCATTCTTCCTGAAAACAAACACTAATATTTATACTCAATATGACATTTCTTTTAAAATTTCTAATTAGTAGTTTATTGATTTTTAAGGATTCCTCATATATACATATAGACATAGCTTAATTCTTTATTAATTATATGTAATAAACGTACATTCTCTTGGACTGGAGAGATGGATCAGTAGTTTAGAGTTTCTCTTATAGCAGACCTATGTTTGATTCCTAATATGCATGACTAACTTTTAACTCCAAGTTCAGAGGAATTGAACTCCCTGTCCTTAGTAGACATACAGTAAACACATGTGCACATCTCCTACACAGACTTATACATAGATACATAAATAAAATATAAATAATAGACCTTCAAAAACTTCTTCATACTCTATGGCAGGCATTTTCAACCTTCCTAATGCTGTAACCTTTGAGTGGGGTTCTTCATGTTGTGATGACCTTCAACCACAAAATTAGTTTTGTTGCTACTTCATAATTGTAAGGTTACTACTGTTATGAATCTTAATGTAAATACATAATATCTCCAATGGTTGTAAGCAACTTCTGTGAAAGCATTGACTCCAAAGAGGTCACAACCCACTGAATGATAACTGCTCTATGAACTATTGAAATTATTTTTTTAATACTATCCAGTTCACCAATATTTCCCCTATGAAAGGTGCCTTTGATGGTATCTTTTATAAATTCTTTGCCTAACTACAGGATCAGGAAGCTATTCACCATCCCTGGGTTTACTTTATTTCTTCTTCTTCTTCTTCTTCTTCTTCTTCTTCTTCTTCTTCTTCTT
>JADRCH010000012.1:22346356-22386853 GCA_019843965.1 Rhynchomys soricoides
CTTCTTCTTCTTCTTCTTCTTCTTCTTCTTCTTCTTCTTCTTCTTCCAGACAAATTTTCTCTATGTAGCCTAGCCTCTGACTCCTGAGTGCTGGGATTAAAAGTGTATACAACTACCTCCCAGCTATTATTCAAAAAGGTAGTAGAATTTAGATGAATTTTGATGTTAAATCAAACTTCATTTCCTGTCTGAATAGTTAATCTCTTAATACTACATCTTTAAAATATAAATGTAATCTTCCTGTGGTGTTTGTCTATTCTGCCTCTGTCACCCCAGGTCTATACAATAAGTCATAAGTGGAACTGAAATAACATCTTTTCTATTATGGCTTTAGTATGTATCATTGTATTGTGTTTTTGTTGCAAAGGAACCCTTGCTTGTACTTGCTCCAAGAATTTGTATTCCATGTAAAATTAAAAGTTAAGTTTTGATGTTCACACAGCTAAAATAAACTACGGTCTTGTTTTAAATGAGAGTGAACTGCATCTATAGATCTCCCAAGTAATAATGGACATTATTACAGTATTTAATCTTTATAAAATTAAATGCCACTTTCCACACCCTTATGAAACTAATTATCAAATCAGAAAGAATTTTTTTAAAAAGATGAATTTGATATGAGAAACAAAGAACAATGAATAATGTTGTGCCTATCAAGCACAAAATTTCTTGACAAAGAACAAGTTACACGCTTGTGTGCACTCTTTATCATCTGATCTCTATCATCTTTCAACTACCCATTCATCTAACTAAAAAATAAGTTGCTATTTACTCTCATAAACAGATAAGTTAGAGTTGAATAACTGTTATGGTATGATGCTTTTAATGGAATGAAGCAAATAATGTGTAAGAATTAATTTGCAAGTGATGTGTTTATAAAAATGTGTATAGATATATATATATGTTATATGGGGTTATGGAGAGGTAGGTGTGGGGGAAGGTTGCACCTCAGCAGGCCCAAGCACAGGCATCCCTGCCCCCTGAGGGACCAGCCACAAGAGAAGGTATAGTATAGGGATAGAGTTTATTTAGGGCATGGGGAGGGGAGCTAAGAGGGTAGTAGAGGCAGAGAAAGGCAGAGAGAGGGAGAGAGTAGAGAAGTAGAAGAGTAGAGAGTAGACAAGTGGGGGCCAGCCATGACCATGTGGAGAGAAGGGGGAAGGGAATGGGGAGAGGTAAGGGATAAGAGATTCAAGGGAGAAGAGTAAGAGAGAAGATATAAGAGAGAGAGCAAGGGCAAGCAGCCCCTTTTATAGTGGGCCAGGCCCACCTGGCTGTTGCCAGGCAACTGTGGGGAGGAGCATACCTGGCTGTTGCCAGGTAACTGTGGGGTGGAGTTTAGGCAGAATGCTTACATTCCCACTTTTTGGTTTAATTAAAAAAGAAAAATTAGAAAGAGGCAGTGGCAAAGCAGGAATAGGGTCGTCGGAATATCTGACTGCTTTATGCTGGCATTGGGGGCGACGTGTCTCTAGGGAACCTAAAACGTGGGGGATGTTTGTCCAGTCATAGGAGAGTTGGCTCTTTCCTTGCTGTCCAGGGTCTGTGGAGCAGTCTGAGGGTAGGTTAGAAGGAACAGGTCCAGTAGAAGCGTCTGTGTCTGAGAGGAGATTGGAGCATCTGAAGATTGCTTCTCTGGAGCTGTCCTGGGTGTAGTAAACGCCTGGACTTGACAAGATAGTGAAACACATTATTATAGGTAGAGAAATAGATTAAGTACATTTGGGAGAAAAAAATATTTTAAAAGATGTACATTTTAAACCCAGAGGAATCCCACCCTTTGGAATAGGTAGAAAGTGGGAACTTTGGGCAGATGTACTTATCTGGATGGAGTCTATTGGGTCCATGAGAGGCAGATCTGAGTGGATTTTCTGTAGCTTATAAGTTTATAAAAGAAATAACAACATGAGCTAACAACATGAACAGTCTTTTAGATGAGCCTTTTGTGGAGCAGAAGGAACAAGATTAAAAAGTTTAAAAAGCTGGATTGTATAGTGGAATGCTTTATTAACATTAGGCAGATTATAGGAACTTAGATAACATTAGGACAGTGGCATAGCAAGAAGAGGAAGGTAAGGACATAACAGATTATATCTGTGAAAGTTTACCTGTCAATGTTGTCAGAAGTCTGATAAATAAACAATAATCTAGCAATTATATTATTTAAAAAATGACAGAGTCCACTAGTTAACAGTTCCCTGGTCTCTGTGGCAACTCAGGCAGAGTCAGTCTGGCTTTCAAGAGCAGAAGACACAGGGCTTTTTCTCTATGGAATGGGACACATGACATGGGAAGTAAACTTACCTTGATTTAGTAGCCAAGCCCCTTGACCCAAAGTATCTGGTTTTGTCCACTGCATTTTCAGTGATTGTCATATCACAATTTATGCAGCATCCTATAGCAGTGTCCACATCTTCTGAGACCAATTATTATCTTGGGCCAACTGTCAAGGACCTTTTGGGAATTCTGTCTGCCATAACTTAAGAATTAACTAACTTCTGACAGGACTAAGAGCTGTATACATTGGCTATAACTGAATAGGATTTAATAGCAGGAGCAAAGAGGTTAGGACCAGAATAAGGAAGCAGGCGGCAGTGGCATGGAAAGAGAGGGAGAGAGGGGAAAAGTCCCTTTCCTGTGCTCCCCTTGTGTGTGCTTGGAAGGTGGAACGCGATCAGGGATCAGGGACTGGCAGAGCAGGAGCCAGCTGAGGGAGCTGGGCAAGACAGATGCGGAGCAGAGAGTGAGGGCGGGCGGGGGAGGTAGCAGAGTCCCTGGCAGGGGGTGGAGACAAAATGCCAAAGCCATTTGGCGGGCTGCAGGTAGTCAAACTTGCATGGAAAAGTAAGTCAAAGGGAGGGGATCTCTGGCAGGACTCAAAAGGCAGACAGAGCCAGACACACCTTTTCCACTGAGAACCAAGCAGAGCTGGTTCTCAGTGTAGGGGGGGCGGGGGGGTAAGGGCAGCAAGTGTGGTGTCCTGGCAGGAAGGAATAAGCAGACTTGCTTCTCTGGCAACTAGAAGAACCAGTGGTTTCAGCAAGCCGCAAAGGAGATGGGGAGAGGGAATTCTGTACTATGGGTCCTCAGCGAGAAAGTGCCAGTTTAGCGAGATGGAGAGAGAAATTGTTTTAGACCAAGACATCCCATTAAATAGGGACAAAGGCGGTGAAGACTGACCACAGTGTGAGACATGTGGGGGTTTGGGGGGGTTAATGCTCAGAGGCTGTGCTCCTGAGAGAGTGCTTGTCCAGGCTTGTCCTGGAATTCGAAGCAGCCTGAAAGCAAAAGGAAAGAGGAATATCTCACCCAAGGTAATAAGTCATAAAACGAGGGTCGGTAAAAGACTGAATGTCCCCCATCCTCAAGGACTACACAGGGTAGCTCCGAGCTCAAGAACTCTTCCCAGAGTCCATGTAGACGGTTACTCTGACCAGTAGGGGCTTACCAGTTCTTTTGAGCTAGGGAGCATGGATCTCTCATTGTGGCTAGGTGGGATGCAAACCTGCAGAGTTTCTAATCCAAGTCTCAAAACCAAGGATGTGTTTATATTTACATGGGGTTATGAGGGTAGGAAGGTGTGGGGGAAGGGTGTGCCTCAACAGGCCCAAACCCAGACATCCCTTCCCCTTGAGGGACCAGCCACATGACAGTATAGTATAGAAGTGGCATTTATTCAGGGCATGGGGAGCGGAGTTAAGAGGGTAATAGAGGCAGAGAAAGGCAGAAAGAGGAAGAGAGAAGTAAAAGAGTAGAGAGATAGAGAAGTGGAGAGGTGGAGGCAGGACATGACCACATTGGGGAGGGGAGGGAAAGGGGAGAGGTAAGAGAAGTAAGTGAGGCTAGAGAGAAGATATAAGAGAGAGAGGAGGGTCAAGCAGCCCCTTTTATAGTGGGTCAGGCCCACCTGGCTGTTGCCAGGCAACTGTGGGGAGGAGCAAACTTGGCTGTTGCCAGGTAACTGTGGGGTGGAGTTGAGACAGAATTCTAACAGAAAGGATATCTATTTGAAGGAAAAAGCAACAAAAATCATTTTAGGTTGATTTTCACATGTTAAGAATTACAGCAAAGAGGACTTTTGGCAGGGTAGTTTGTTGATTGTCTGAGGAGATAATGTGAAACTTGATAGATTTTTAATGGATATTTCTAAACATATTAATTATTTAAAGAATAATTTTGCTTCAGGTTATTCCAGGAAAATGCCAGACATTCGATTCCTAAGCCAGCTAAAATTAGAGTTCAATGCAACAAAGATTTTATGAATAAATTTATACTTCCATTGTCTGTGTTTTTCTGCATTCTCTCTGTCATGTCAACTCTTCCAATTAGAAAAACTGTGATAAAAGTTAGACATTAACTATATCTGTAATAGCTTCTCTTAAGCAAAAACATATGGCAGAGTTAAAATATACCATAAATTTAAGCTCATAGACATGAACTGTGTCAGAGCAATGCTGAAATAGACCACAGAAAAGATGCAAGTGTACTACCCAAGCAGAAGCTATGTTACAAACGAATATTGCCTGCCGGAAATGTGCTTCTTCTGAAGGAGTGCCATTCCAACTGCCTCAATATGTCCCAAAACAAAATCCATTTGTACCATATAGTCACCCACAATGTTTTACAAATATCATGTTGGGAAGAGAAATTGGCATCAAACGATAAAGCTAAAACTGTCCCAAAGCAGAGAGAAAAATGCGTTTGTTCTAAGTACTTAATTATTTAAACTTAGTTAATGTGTTTAAATGATATACTCTTAATCAGAAAATTCATACAGATTCAGCACAAGCACAAAAATTCAGTGTTTACTAGATGCTTTATAATATACTTGTTTTTCAGAAAGTGGTCTGGTAACTTAAGCATTGGGAAATTAATTCTAAGATTCACGCAACATATATCATACATACATTCAAGAATGCATAGCTACGAAAGTTCTCATGTGAAATAGTCATATACATATCTATACACATCTAAATTTAGCTTGTTATTGTTCAAAATGCACACACACACACACACATACACACACTCACATGCATGAAGACAAGCAAGCCCATAAACATGGAAGAAGTTAAGTAACAAGCCAGCATTGCTCTCATTTGACTACACATACACTCCATGATGAAAATGAAATGATTGAATCATATTATCTGTTGTTACTGTTATAAATTTTTGTTGGCTCCTTGCCTGCAGGTCCAGTTGAAAGGCGATAACACTGTCCAGCCCAGTCTATCTGGGGCTGAGCAGGATAGTGAGTGTTGATTGCTCCAAAGAAATACACCAGGCCAGGAGTCTTGTAGAAGCAGGAACTCAACATTATTGTATCAACCCCTTGCTTATCCAAAGAAGGCAAAGGAGGTGAGCACTTAGGTATGGGAAAGAGATGATGTAGGAGACAGGAAAGGGTAAGGGGTAACTGACAGAGCCATTAGCAAAGCTCCATGTCAGCAAGGGCAGAGCAGAGAGAAGGACAAACAGGTCTTGATGAGTCACCCCTATATGGAAGTGACTGAGAGATGTCTCAGAACTCTTGCCAGGTTCAGGTTTGTCCTCAAGGTCCAAACCAGGGCGGCCAAAGTAGGGCCCAAGACTACCACTTCCCAGAACCCCACCCTCTTGATCTCAGGACAGGGAGAAGGGGAGAACAACCTCAGCACCATCAGGTCTGGTTCAAGCTTTTCCCCAGGATCAAGCCCCGGCCCAGAGCTTCCACAGCCACAGCTTGGCTCAGCAACACGATGCCCAGTGCAGGAGGGCAGACAGGCAAGTCAGCGAGGAATCAGGGCCGATGCTGCCAAAGCCAGTCTCGTTGCCATGTTCACAGCTGCGAACCCAGGGTCCCTGCACACCCTGGCTGACCTGGGCCCTCACTTTCCTGCCCATATGGCCAGGGTTGCCTCAGGCCTTGTGCAGCACTCCCTCTCGGTGCTAGGGAGGCATGCCCTGCAACCCTCAGCATCCCCCACAGAGCAGGGGCTGCTGGCTGTGGCCAAGATCATGGGTGGAGGGGTTCTCCCTGGGCATGGGATGGGGTGGCCGGTGCCTCGTTCAGCCACGGCACACACCCAGCCCCACCGAGCTGATGCCCCCTCCTACTCACCTGCCCATGGGGCATCGGTCACCTGGGAGCTGGGGTGTAACCTGCCTGCCAATTACTGCTGGGGGAGGAGGCACGGGGAAAGGCTCAACATTTTTTGAGATGGGATCTACTTCTCCAACCTAGGTTGCACGTAAGCACATGTTCCTCCTGCCTCAAACTCTAGAGTTCTGTAATTACACATGTACATCAACATACCTAGCAACTGGGTCATAACTTATAATGTACTATTTCTGGAAAAAAGAGAAAGTAGATTTGGTTCACATTTTAAAAGAGCCAAACGAAACTTTGAATATTCAAATGCTTATAGTTACTCACTGAAAAAAAGACACCAATTAGAACAGTGAGGCCAAGTGGGGCTGAAAAAAGATTGTAATGAAATTAGGGAGGTGTACACATGCCATACACTATCTCTAGAACCCAGAAATTCACATAGGAGAGAAAACTAATTAGTAAGAATGCAACTCTTTATCCTGCTTTGGAGACCCTTTTCCTTCTACTGGGTTGCCTAACCCAGTCTTGATGTTAGGGGTTGTGACTGTTCTTATTGTATCACGTTGTATCATGTTCAGTTTATGTCCCTAGAAGGTCTGCTCTTCTCTGGGGGAGACAGAAATGAGGGGGAGTAGCTCTGGGGGAGATGAGGGGTGAATGGGAGACTTGAAGAAGTGAACAGAGGGAAAGATATGGTTGAAATGTATTGTATGAGAAAATAATAAATAGAAAAATTTAAAAGGGAATGCTGTAGAATAGACCTGGAGGAGACGTAGCAGCTGATATATGTGAAACATGCAATGTCCCGGGCCCTTTTCCACTGAAATTGCTCCCACCTAAAGTAGAAAGGGAAAAAGACTGAGAAAGAGCCAGAAGCATATAACCCTAGTTTAACAAACAATATCAAAGAATCCTTCACATGACTGACTGATTGTAAACTCTGGAGAAATGGACAACAGATGGATTTGAACAAACTGGGTTTTAAACTTTCCCAAGTTAATGACAGGGAACAGAAAATCAGAGATTATCAAAAAGAATAAATATTAAGATATCATCATGTAAGCATGTCAGGTTATATTTCTGAAAATGAAAACAAAACAAAACAAAATCTTAAATATCACAAGAGGTTATGGAAGGATGAGGTGGGGATGAATGCTTTATGTATAACACAGAAAGGGTAAAAATTATAGCAGATATTTTTATGGCAATTCCTGCAAATCTGAAGAAACTGGAGTCACATCTTTTAAGTCTTGTAAGGAAAACTGTCAATCCAGAATATAATTTACACCACAAAAATATTAAAAAAGCAAACAACAACAAACATTGTTTCAAAAAAGGTAAACATTATTTCTAGTGATACTATTCTGAAAAGTGCTCAGTTATAAAACCACTTCCATTTCTCTTTCTCTCTTTCCCCACTCTGAACTCATCCTTTTTGCTTGTGACTCCTTTACACCAAAAATCTCCTGCTTTGCTTTCTTAGCTAAGGCTGGCTGTCTTTCAAATGTGCTTCTACTAAAAGTTTATTGGTGGCATCTCTCTCTGTGATGTCATATTTTCACTGCAAAATATGCTTTCATACCCTTTTTGAAATCTGCTTCTAGGGTAGCCTCTTTGTAGCTCATACTCTACAGACCCTTCAGGATGAATGTGTCCTTAATTCTCAACCTTCATTCACATCCACAATCTAACAAGCTTCTTTATAGACCTTCACTTCTCCACCTTGGCACTTCTAGAGCTTGCGACTTCTTCCAGAACAAACTCTGGTGACGACATCAGATAGTCTACAATGCAAGGTCTTGCCTGGTGTCTTACCAAATTCCTTATATTAGACCATCCAAAAGTATTCAAAATAACGTTCTTGGTTTGTGTAATTATCACACATGTCTTGAAATTTGTTTAATCCCATTCTCTGTCAACTTAAGTGTCCATTTGATATGACTTCCATATACTTACTTCCCTGCCTAAGAGTCAGATTCTATTATGTCATGTCTATCAGTATCTTCTCCCAAGATGATGAGTTCACATAGTCAATCACTAAAACAGAAAATATCATCCTTATACCAGGGATTAACAAATCTCTAAATGCAGGAAGTTATGTTTTCCCCACCGACATTAAATTTTCAGTGTCTTTACTTGATATCATAGAACCACACAAGTTAGTATGCATTAGAACAATAATTGCAGAGTTAATAATAATGAAAACTGCCACTTGTCTGGCTTTATCTGATTACCAGTCCACTTCTTAGTTTTTCTTTTACCAACAAGATGCTCCAAACTGGATACTCAGTCTTTATCTTCTGTTTGTGATTAGTTCATCACTAAGCCCTGGTGATTGCTTCCTAAATGTGGCTTTAGTTGCTTTATTTCAACTCCTTCCTCACTTTGAAAATCCTAGGTCAACTACCCTGTACTTCTGACTGGACCCTAAGCAAAAAATAAACTTTTTGACAAAAGTTCTGGTACTTACTGTTGGAATATTTAATCTGTATTCTTCTCATGTAGCTTTTACTTCATTCTGAAAACACTGACAGCATTCCTCGATTTTTTTAACTCACCAAGCACTACTGGCCTCAGGATTATTGGTGGTAAGTAAGTCCTACATGAAATATTAAGGCCTAGGTAAAATGTTAAGGCTAGGTAACTGTTCCCTGACTAGCCTGCCATTTTGTACTGTTAGTAATGTCACAAGAAACTTTCACATATGCTGTTACTACTGTTAAGAAGCTTTCTCATGTCTAAGATGATTGCATATTCTGTTATAGTCTGTGCCCTTGGAAACCAGTCACAATAGAGGTCATTAGAACTGCTTTGTATGGTTAGCCACAGTAAACTTGGACCTAAACCAACCATCCAGCAGTCCTTCCTGTACCTGTATATAAACTTGTATATTTGCTTTTATTATCTACCCCCGGGATGGGCTACAACTTAAGAAAAACACCTGTACAACTATAAGAAACTTTTTGGAATAAGTCTTCCATTTTGAGTAGGAGTTAAGTAACATTTAGGTTTCCAAGACCTCCCTGGGAACTGACATCCTAATTGGCAGAAAGAGACATGTATGTGGGTAACTGACATCCTGGTTGACAAGTTAAGACATGACTAGGCAAGTATCCTGCAACAGTTGAATGTTCCCAATCAGTGGGAGCAGGATACATGTACAGCAAAGACAAGTTCCTAGACATCCTCATTCCCTAAACCCCAATTGGTGAAATAAGTTGACACAGATATTTATAGGTCTCAGGCTTAAAAAGCCCTGTAGGACCTTGACCCAATGTCACAGCTGGCTCCTGAGTCTGTCCTCTTTCCCTGATCAACCAGACTTGTCCTGTGGCAGCCAATAAAACATCCCTATTTGGCTAAGATGGGTTTTTGAGTGTTTTGTTCAGTGAGTCCAACACCTCAACAATTAACATGATTTTTTTTTCTTCCCAAGAAAAGAGTTCCTTTGCACTCTCTTTCTCCAGTGAACTTCTACTAATTTCATGTTCCCAAAAGGAAAAAAAAGATCAATTACTGAAAACAATATTCATTGGTCTCAAAACTGGATTATGTTTTCCAGTTGATGTCTCTTAAAATTAATCTTGTTGAAATCCAAGAAACTCATGACATTAATGCTGTATGTGTATGTATGTGTGTGTACGAATGTGTGTATGTGTCTGTATATGTGTGTGTGTGTATGTTTGTGTGAGTGTGTATGTGTGTGGTATATGTATATGTGTGTTATTTCCTCTAAAATTTAAGCAAAGAAACATTTGAGAAAAGTCATTATTCTGTCTAAGAACTAAGCAAAATGAAATATATGATAATTTTTCATTGGACTTCTAGAAAATGAGAAGATAATATGGGTACTAGAATTGATGTCTATGCAAATTTTTTCTCATGTAGATAAATTGAAATTCTGTGTTTCAATACCATTATATGCCCTAAATAGTTCATTTGTGGAATTAAAACTGACCTAAAGATATATTAATGAAAAATGTTTAAAATTTAAAATTTGACTTCCTGGGCACATTAATTAATTCTCTATCTTTAATAGTAGCATCATTATACACTGTTCCTTGCCAGAATCTGGAAGCAGCCTCTTTATAAAAGATGTGAATGTGACTCAGTCAGTAATCTCGCAAAATATACCCAGGGCAATATGTATTGTGGTTATTGCTTAGAATGTCAGAATTCTCATGGAACTATGCTCTCTTTGCTTTTATACATGTGCTAGGTAATTTCCTTTTATCTAATTCTAGAAAATGAAATGTTCATTGTAAGAAGTACATGAAGTTCTCAGTGAATGTATGTTGTTGACATGTGCATTCCCATATCAAGGATCTCAATACCTCACACCCATGGGAAAATGCAAAGCCTTCCCTGAGCTGGGATCAGGGAAATGGAAAAATCTTACCTCCTGGTCTAGATCTGGATGATAATAGAAAATGTCTGGTATAGAAAATGTCCATTATAGGTTTCTCCCATTAGACATTGGTAGCCTGTAGATTGTTCTACCTCAGAGATTGATCATACTGAGAATGGCTAAACCTGTTTATTTCTTCAGCCATGAATAATACACCTGCCTCCATATTTAAATATATATAAAAATCACACTGAGCATTCAGGGTTCTGTTCCTTCACCGAGGGGGGAGGGGAGAGCACTGTACACTCAACCCCAGATTTTCTGTGTGTCCCTGTGCTGTTGCTTTTTAACTTCATTTCCTCACTGCCTTGTCAGGTCAAAGTGCCAAGCCATATAGGGACTTTGCAGCTAATACTTTGCAAAATATATGAAATGGCTAAAACTTAGCAAAGAAATAAAAAATTTAAAATGATACTCATGTGTTATACTGTTTCCTGAAATGCACAAAAAAGAAATATTCTATTGAAAGATGTACAACTATGACATTTTAATAGGAAAAACTTGAAATACAATACTAAGAAGATATGTAAACTAATGAGTCAAGATGTTTTAGGATACATACAAGAAATAATCTCTTGTCTCTTCAGAATTGGATGTTAAATTTTGTATGGTGTTTGAAGTAACAAAGAAATAGTCTAGGTTAAAATGGTCAGAATTAAAAAAAAAAAAAACAAAGAAAAACAAAAAAAAAACAAACAAAGGAACTCCTCTCTTACTGGTGATGCCTAAGATATGAAGAGCCTATGTAGAGAAATCTGTCCAGATGCAGGGACTGAGAAACAGCCAGGAGGTAAGAGCCTGTCGGCTTCCACCTGTGCCTGGGCCACCAGGCCTCCATTGCCAACCAGCACAGGGAGAAAGCGACCCGCCTGCCCACTTGTGTGGAAAAGCCAGACACAGGAGGACTCCAGACACAGGGACTGAGGAACAGCTAGGAAACAGAACCGGTCTCCAAGGAACACTGACACCTGGGCCTGTAGGAAAGACAAGCCACAGTCAGAGAGAGAAAGACCAGCTAACACCAGATATAACCAGATGGCGAAAGGCAAGAGCAAGAACACAAGGAAGAGAAACCAAGACTACTTGGATTCATCAGAACCCAGCTCTCCCACCACAGCCAGCCCTGGATACCCCAACACACCAGAAAAGGAAGATTGAGACTAAAATCCCTTATCAAAAGGATGATAGAAGACTTTAAGAAGGAAATATATAACTCCCCTACAGAAATACAAGAGAACACAGTAAAACAACTGGAAACCCTTAAAGAGGACACACAGAAATACCTTAAAGAATTACAGGAAAACACAATCATATGGCCAGAATAACAGGAAAATACAATCAAACAAATGAACAAAACCTTTCAGGAATTATAAACAGAAATAGAAATAATAAAGAAATCACAAAGGGAGATGACCCTGGAGTTAGAGAATATAGGAAAGAAATCAGGAGTTATTAATGCAAGCATAACCAACAGAATACAAGAGATGGAAGAGGGAATCTCAGGTGTGGAAGATGCCAAAGAAAACATGGACACAACAGTCAAAGAAAACACAAAATGCAAAAAGCTCCCAACCCAAAACATCCAAGATAACCAGGATGCAATGAGAAAACAGACCCAGAGGATAATAGGTATAGAAGAGAGAGAAGATTCTCAACTTAATGGTCCAGTAAATATCTTCAACAAAATTATAGAAGAAAATTTCCCTAACCTGAAGAAAGAGATGAACATAAATATACAAGAAGCCTACAGAACGCCAAATAGACTGGACCAGAAAAGAAATTCCTCCCATCACATTATAGTCAAAACACCAAATACACAAAACAAGGAAAGAATATTAAAAGCAGTAAGGGAAACAGGTCAAGTAACACATAAAGGCAGACCTATCAGAATTACACCAGACTTCTCACCAGAGACTATGAAAGCTAGCAGATCCTGGGCAGATCTCATACAGACTCTAAAAGAACACAAATGCCAGCCCAAGCTGCTATACTCAGGCAAACTGCCAATAATCATAGATGGTGAAACCAAAATATTCTATGACAAATCCAAATTTATACAGTATGTTTCCACAAACCCAGTACTACAAAGAATAATGCATGGAAAACGCCAACTCAAGGAGGGAAACTACACTCAAGAAAAAGCAAGAAAGTAATATTTCAACAAACTCAAAAGAAGATAGTCACATAAAGAACATCAAAAATAACAGGAAACAACAATCACTATTCCTTAATATCTCTTACCATCAATTGTCTCAACACCCCAATAAAAAATCATAGAATGACAGACTGGATCCATAAATAGGATCCAGCATTTTGCTGCATCCAGGAAACACATCTATGTGTTAAAGACAAACACTACCTCAGAAAAAAGGGCTGGAAAACAATTTTCCAGGCAAATGGCCCCAAGAAACAGGTTGGAGTAGCCATTGTAATATAGGATAAAATTGACTTTCAAACAAACGTCATCAAAAAAGATAAAGAAGAACACTTCATACTCATTAAAGGAAAATATTCGACCAGGAAGAACTCTCATTCTGAACATCTATGCCCCAAATGCAAGAGTTCAAACATTCATAAAAGATACTCTACTAAGCTCAAAGCACATATTGCACCTCACAAAATAATAGTGAGAGACTTCAACACCCCACTATCAACAATGGACAGATCCTGGAAACATAAACTAAACAGAGACACAGTGAAACTAACAGATGCTATGAACCAAATGGATTTAACAGATATCTATAGAACATTTTATCCTACATCAAAAGAATATACATTCTTCTCAGCACCTCATGGTACCTTCTCCAAAATTGATCATATAGTTGGTCACAAAACAAACCTCAACAGATACAAGAAGATAGAAATAATCCCATGCTTCCTATCAGATCACTATGGGTTAAGGTTGGTCTTCAATGGCAACATCAACAACACAAAGCCCACATACACATGGAAACTGAACAATGCTCTGCTCAATGATAACATGGTCAAGGAAGAAATAAAGAAGGAAATTAAAGACTTCCTAGAATTTAATGAAAATGAAAGTACAACTTACCAATCTTATGGGACACAAAAAAAGCAATGTTAAGAAGAAACCTCATAGCTCTGAATGCCTCCAAAAAGAAACTGGAGGGAGCATATACTAACAGCCTAACAGCACACTTGAAAGTTCTAGAACAAAAAGAAGCTAATACACCCAAGAGGAGTAGAAGGCAGGAAATAATCAAATTAAGGGCTGAAATAAACCAAGTAGAAACTAAAAGAACTATACAAAGAATCAACAAAACCAGGAGCTGGTTCTTTGAGAAAATCAACAAGATAGATAAACCCTTAGCCAGACTAATCAGAAAGCACAGAGACAGTGTGCAAATTAATAAAATTAGAGATGAAAATGGAGATATAACAACAGACTCTGAGGAAATTAAAAAAAGTATCAGATCCTTCTACAAAAGCCTATATGCAACAAAATTGGAAAATCTGGAGAAATGGACAAGTTTCTAGATAGATACTAATTACCATAGTTAAATCAGGATCAGATAAACCATCTAAATAGTCCCTTAACCCCTAAAGAAATAGAAGCAGTCATTAAAAGTCTCCCAACCAAAAAAAGCATAGGACCAGATGGGTTCAGTGCAGAATTCTATCAGACCTTCAAAGAAGACCTAATACCAATACTCTTCAAGCTATTCCATAAAATAGAAATGGAAGGAACACTACCCAATTCATTCTATGAGACCACAGTTACACTGATACCAAAACCCCACAAAGACCCAACAATAAAAGAAAACTTCAGACCAATTTCCCTTATGAACATCGATGGAAAAATACTCAATAAAATTCTTTCAAACCGAATCCAAGAACACATCACAATGATCATTCACCATAATCAAGTAGGCTTCATCCCAGGGATGCAGGGATGGTTCAATACCCAGAAATCCATCAATGTAATCCATTACTTAAACAAACACAAAGAAAAAAACCACACGGTCATCTTGTTATATGTTGAAAAACCATTTGACAAAGTTCAACATCCCTTCACAATAAAAAGTCTTAGAAAGATCAGGAGTTCAAGGAGCATAACTAAACATAGTAAAAGCAATATACAGTAAACCAGTGGCCAACATCAAAATAAATGGAGAGAAACTCAAAGCAATCCCACTAAAATCAGTGACTAGACAAGGGTGCCCTCTCTCTCCCTATCTATTCAATATAGTACTTGAAGTTATAGCTAAACCAATCAGACAAGAAAAGAAGATCAAAGGGATACAAATTGGAAAGGAAGAAATCAAAATAGCACTCTTTGCAGATGGTATGATGGTATACTTAAGTGACCTGAAAAACTGCATCAGAGATCTGCTACAGCTGATAAACAACTTCAGCAAAGTGGCTGGATACAAAATAAACTCAAGCAAATCAGTAGCCTTCCTGTACTTGAAGGATAAACAAGCTGAGAAAGAAATTAAGGAAATAACACCCTTCACAATTGTCACAAACAATATAAAATATCTTGATGTGACTCTAACTAAACAAGTGAAAGATCTGCATGACAAGAACTTCAAGTCTCTGAAGAAAGAAATTGAAGAAGACCTCAGAAGATGGAAAGATCTCCCCTGCTCATGGATTGGCGGAATTAATGTAGTTAAAATGGCCATCCTGTCAAAGGCAATCTACAGATTCAATGCAATTCTCATCAAAATCCCAACTCAATTCTTCATAGACTTAGAAAGAGCAATTCTCAAATTCATATGGAATAACAAAAAACCCAGGATAGCAAAAACTATTCTCAACACTAAAAGAATGTCTGGGGGAATCAACATCCCTGACTATATTACATAGCAGTAGTGATAAAAACTGCATGGTATTGTTACAGTGACAGGCAGGTAGATCAGTGGAATAGAATCGAAGACACAAAATTGAACCCACACACTTCTGGTCACTTGATCTTTGACAAAGGAGCTAAAACCATACAGTGGAAAAAAACACAGCATCTTCAACAAATGGTGCTGGTTCAACTGGTGGTCTACATGTAGAAGATTGCAAATTGATCCATTCCTATCTCCCTGTACAAAGCTCAAGTCCTAGTGGTTCAAAGACCTCCACATAAAACCAGACACACTGAATCTAATAGAAGAGAAAGTGGGGAAAAGTCTGGAACACATGGGCGCAGGGGAAAAGTTCTTGAACAGAACATCAATGGCTTGTGCTCTAAGATCCATAATCGATAGATAGGACCTCATAAAATTATGAAGCTTCTGTAAGGCAAAGACACTGTAAATAGGACAAAATGGCAACCTACAGATTGGGAAAAGATTTTTACCAATCCTACGTCTGATAGAGGGCTAATATCCAATGTATACAAAGAACTCAAGAAGCTATACTCCAGAAATACAAATAACCCTATCAAAACATGGGGAAGAGAGCTAAACAGAGAATTCTCAACTGAGGAAACTTGAATGACCGAGAAGCACGTAAAGAAATGTTCAACATCCTTTGTCACCAGGGAAATGCAAATCAAAACAACCCTGAGATTTCACCTCATACCAGTTAGAATGGCTAAGATCAAAAACTCAGGTGACAGCAGGTATTGGCAAGGATGTCATGAAAGAGTAACACTTCTCCATTGCTGGTGGGAATGCAAGTTTATACAACCTCTCTGGAAATCAGTTTGATGGACCCTCAGAAAAATGAATATAATACTACATGAGGACACAGCTATTCCACTCCTGGGCATATACCCTGAAGATGCTCCAACATGTAATAAGGTCACATGTTCCACTATTTTTGTAGCAGCCATATTTATAATAGCCAGAAGCTTGAATCAACCCAGATGTCCCTCCACAGAGAAATGGATACAGAAAATGTGGTACATTTACACAATGGAATACCACTCAGCAATTAAAAACAATGACGTCGTGAAATTTGCAGACAAATGGATGGATCTTGAAAATATCATCCTGAGCAAGGTAACACAGTCACAAAATAATGAACATAGTATGTACTCCCTGTTAAGTGGTTATTAGCCCAAGAGTTCAAAATACCCAAGAGTCAATTCACAGCAATATTAGAGCAGAGTGGGAAGTTCCCGATAGAGGACTTGGAGAAGGGACTGAAGGAGCTGAGAGAGTTTGCATCCCCAGAAAGGCAGCAACAGAGGCAACTGGCCTGACCCCCTGATACTCCTGGAGATTGATCCACCAACAAAAGAATACACATGGAGTGACCCATGGTGCTGGCCACATATGTGGCAGAGGAGGGTCTTGTTAGACATCAGGGGGAGGAGAGGCCCTTGGGCCTGAGGGTATTAGATCCCCCAGTATAGGAGAATGCCAAGGAGGGAAGATGATTGGTGGGGGAATACCCCAATAGAGGCAGGGGAGGTGGGAGGGAATAGGGAGGTTCCAAAGGGGAGATCTGGAAAGGGGAAAACATTTGAAATGTAAATAAAGTAGAAAAAAAAATACTGACTTATTGCAAATTGTTCCTCTGCTCTGTTCAATGTTTTTAATGAATTTGCACTAATTTGAGATAATATTTTGCATTTCCTTTTATCTATTCTCTTGCAAGATTATAAAATATTTGTGCACTAAAAGAGAGAGAGAGAGAGAGAAAGAGAGAGAGAGAGAGAGAGAAATCTGTTCTTTCCTGTGTGATGGGTAGTATCCCCTGTATATTTTAACTCTGTGGTTTCAGTCATTCTTATAGCTTTAACTTTTGGACTTGGGAAAAATACATGATTTTCCAAGTCATGATTAGGGTGCATATTAACCAGGAAATTCAGAGAAACATGTATGATACAATTTACCTCTTTCAGTTTAACCTCTACCCATTCCAACATTTTATCTTGAGATAATATACTGAAATGCTTAATGATCAAACATTGCTGTGTAATGTAACATTAACATCCCCAGGGGGGGCTTTCTATGAGCAAGGTTTTCATATTTACATGCAGATGACACCCAGGAGGGAGATGGTAGTTCTTAAGAAGTTGCCTAAACAAACTGTCAGAGGTTTACATCAAATTCATTATGCAACTGCACTGGGTGGTTTTGTGTGTCAACTTAACACAAGCTGGAGTTATCACAGAGAAAGGAGCCTCCCTTGAGGAAATGCCTCCAACTGTAAGGTGTGGGAGGGCCTAGCTCATTGTAGATGGTGCCATCCCTGGGCTGCTAATTTTGGCTCTTATAAGAATGCAAGCTGAGCAAGCCAGAGGAAGCAATCCAGTAAGCAGTACCCCTCCATGGCCTCTGCATCCAAGTTCCTGTCCTGGGTGAGTTCCTGTCCTCACTTCCTTTGGTGATGAACAGCAGTATGGAAGTGTAAGCTGAATAAACCCGTTGCTCCCCAACATGCCTCTTGGTCACGATGTTTTGTGCAGGAATACAAACCCAGACCAAGAAAGCAACAAATTATGAAAAATATAAAACAATTGGATACATAGCCAAGTCTTATATTTTTTGTTGTTCTGATGTTTTTCCAGTTACTATAATGGCAATGAATTTGTTTAGTAAGACTGCAACTTTCTTAACATTTATTGATAGAAGCAACCTAATTTATTACCTTGATGCTTACTAACCAACATCAGCAAAATTATACATGGAATTAATTCCTTCAAGACATGATATTAGCTGATGGCCTTTAACTGACTTATTTGAGAACAAATGTATATTGTGTCAACCATAGAGAATGATCTTCCTGATTGGAAATGTTTATCATTCTTGATTTGTACATCTGAAACTTGCAATTAAATTTCATTTTCCATTGACTATGATGTAAATTATTCCAGGGAGAAACATCGCTTAAATTGATAACATTCATGTAAATATAAATAAAATGAATGCTTTTAAGAAGTGCAGGAAAGTATACTACTATACATTTCTAAAGATGCATAAAGGGGAGACCTGTCAAGGGTGAGACTATGTGGAAGTGAAACTTCAGCTACTTCACAAGTTTGTATGTGAACTCAAAAATCAAGTATTCAACAAAGAAACTCAGAAAGGCTTTTTTTCCCCCCCTCTTAATTTAATGTCCTATTTTTGTTTTTATTTGCAATGAGAACAGAAAGGAGATATTTTTCTGGTAGACTTTCCCACACATTTGAGGTAGCTGAGAGATCAAAGAAACTTCAAAGCCAAGAGGAAAGAAATGAAGTGGTTGCTGAGAATATCACAGTGACATTAGAACTGGAGGGAACACTTCCAGGGACATGCGTGGCACCTGAGGCCATTCTGTGTAGAGGCAAGATTAAGAATTCATCAGAATTCAAGATTCAATTTTCAGGTAACCATGAATAAAAAAGACCTGTTGCTTCCTATTTCACAATGTGATCAGTCATTTCCAGGAGGATGGCCAGTGTTCAAAAACAAAATCAAATCCAACTAGGTATGAAAACAGAGTTCAGTCACCTAACCCAGAAAAATCCCCCAGCCTGCTGTTTTTTACAACATTCAAAGAAAGCTAAAATCATTCGTTGGAGAAATTTTAATGTTTTTTTTCTCCTTGTGCTTCACATGGGCAAGTAGTTCCACCTCACCTGAAGACTGGAAAAATGCCAGGTTCTACCCTAGAGGCAGCAGAAAGGATACCATGGAATTAATATATCTCAGCTTATTGTAGGAGTTTGAGGCACACAGATCTGAACTATACTTCTTTAACAAGAAAAACAAGTCTCTGAGTGTTTGCTGGGAAAATGCACTTGCATAAATTATATGAGCAAGTTGCACTGGGAAAATTAAACATGAACTTACTAATGGTTTGGTGATGCTTCAAAATATTGTATTCTTATTGATTCATGACTTAAATAAAAGGAACAAAAGTCAACTGGCAACCTTATAAAATATATCTGAATGTCAGTTATTCTCTTTTTTTCCTTCGTTTTCAGTCTACCTTCTAATATTACTAGTACCCAAGACAGCCAATGCTGACTGGTATTTGCATATAAGATACTTTACAAATACATTAGATACTTTCAATTATAACATTTTAACTACATATACCTAATAATCACTGAATTCAACATGTTAGAAACATAAACATGTTTGAATATGAGAAGCATCACAATTTAACTCTATCATTGGCAACTTTTATCATTATATAAATGCTCCTCATAACACAACTTATGTAAAGGTAAAAGTGAACAAAGAAAATGTCTTTATGTAGCATTCCAGGGGCCATTGAGAACTGGATCTACCTGAAAGGGGGGTTGGAAATGAAGAGGACTGGGTGCGAGAGAAGGATGAAGTCAAGACAATTTTCTGATCAAGGCTCAAAGTTTAATATTTAGCACTGTGTTTATATAAGGATATCCCCCAGACCCCATCCTTTGTTTCAGCTGGATTATGATGCAAAGCAAGCTCAGCTGACAGTCTATTCCTTAAAGCTCCAATAGGAAATTGCAGGCCAGAGGACTCTGCCTAGGTTTCAAAACCCATTGTGGCAAGCACTCAAGGTCCTTTAATATGATCAAGGCTAGGGGAAGGGCACATCTCTATACTAAAACTTCTAACTGAATTGCTTTATCTGTTGCTGTTGTTGTTGCAGTAGTATTTGTTGTTGTTGTTTGCTTGCTTGTATGCCTTGAGTGAATTGTAAGTCATTCCAAACAGTAATGGAGTCATTTATAATACGTTCTAATATCCAAATCAGACATGCTTATCTGAAAAAAAAAAAAAAAGCTGCATACCTCTTCAATTGTACTGCATTCCCAAGTATTGCTGAGTCTGTTGATATATCAACAAATTCTTTTGTTTTACATGATTGTATTAGCTATCTCAGGTTTTTTTGTTTCTCTATAAGTTGAGTATTGTTCTTTGAATATCTATAAAGAATTATGTCAGGATTTGATGGGGATTGCATTGAATGGAAACTCCAAAGAATCTATGAGGATGACCCTAGCTAAGAATCCTAGCAATGGGTGATATAGAGCCTGAAATGACTACCTCATATAACTAGGCAAGAATTCCAATGGAGAGATGGGAACACTAACTAATCCCCAAACCTTCAAACCCAATTTGTCCTGCCTACTAGATGTACAGTGATAAAGATGGAGTAGAAATTGAGGGAATGGCCAAACAATACCTGGCCCAACATGAGACCCATGCCATGAGAGAGAGCCACACCTTGACACTAGTGTTTATATTCTTCTATACTTGCCTAACATAACTGTCATCTGAGAGGCTTCACCTAGGAAGTGATGGAAACAGATGCAGAGACCCACAGCCAAACATAAGGCAGAGCTAGGGGAATCCTGTGGAACAGGGGAGGAAGAATTGAAGGATCCAGAAAGGTCATGAAGAAATCAGCTCAGTAACTTTGGAGTATTCCACCAGACTTCTCTCCCTCCTAGAAGAGAAAAGTCACAGCTCGTAGATGGGCTTCTCTTCCTTTTAGAAGACAGAGACTAATTACATTCCTCAGACTACAGGTTGGCAACAACCATCTGGCTACCTGCAGGTAGGAGAGGTGCCCAGAGCATATAAACACAGTCTGCAGGGCAGACTAGCCATTGGTCACCTACAGACAAGGGGAGTCCTGACCACCACATTCCCTAAGGCCCAATCAGTTTAAAAGTCACACTGTTCTGTCAATCTTGCACCTAGTGGATTTTGCTCTGAAAACAGTAAAAGGCTCGCCAAATGGGTCACAAGGGGTTGTGTGACCTCTCCTTCAGGTGTGGTATGGCCCCAATGCATTAGAATAATAAAATCCTCTTGCTGATTGCAGCGATCCCTGACTAAGTGGTGTTCTCTCAGGGGTTGCAGGAAAGCTAAAGGCTCCCTAGATTCTTTACTGTCAAGGATGCCACAAGAAAACCTACAGAATCTACTAAGCTGGTCCTTTGTAGCTCATAGAGACTGAACCACCAACCAGAAAGCAGGCTTGGGATGGACCCTCTGTACATAGCAGATGTGCAGCATGGTCTTCATGTAGAAAACCCTAAGACTAGGAGTAAGGGCTGTCTTTGACTCTTTCTGCCTTTGGATCCCTATGCGCTAACTGGGCTTCCTGTCTTGTCTCAATAGTAGAAAATGCACCTAGACATACTGCAACTTGATATGCCAAGGCTAGTTGATATCCACATGAGGACTCCTCTTTACTGAGGAGAGAGTGAGAAGAAATGAGGGGAGGAGAAGAAAAAGAGAGATACTAGGAGGAGAGAAAGAAGGGGAAGCTGAGGTGAGATGTAAATAAATTAATTACAAATAAAAAAGTTCACTCTTTAAACCATCAAAAGTCTAAGTTCAGTTTACCTAAAATATGCAAATTCTGACTAAAATATCCAAAGTCTTTCTAAAACTCCAAAATATATAAAATTACATATTTCTCTAAAATTCCCAAGTCTTCTAACTGTGGACTCCTTTAACTATAAAGAATAAGTTAATAATTTTTATTTTAAACACGAAAGACTAGGACATAGTCATAATCAACCAAGAAAGCACATCCAACAGTGGACATAAGTCAGTGATTCACATCTGAGACTCATTCATGATCCTCTGGTCTCCAAAGGGCTTGGGCAGTCTAGTTCTCCAGCTCTGCCAACCACATAACACACAGTTCATGTATTAAGTTTAATAGCTCCATTCCAAAGCAGTTGCTATTCTTGGCAACTCTTCCATGGTACTGATGTCTCCCAAATCCTCAGATCTCCACTGCAACTTGGCTTCACCTTAACAGTAGCTTCTCCTGGGCCCTCTTCAGGGATTCTGGCAAGCCTCAACTTCTTTCCATTAGCCCATCAATCCTGGAGCTTCTACTACAACTGAGGCTGCACCTTCACTAATGCCATCTCCTGGGCTCTCTTTAAGGAATCCATTCGGTGGCAAGCCTCAACTGAGCTTCATGAACCTTTCACACCTTCAAAACAAGTGTCAGATTACCGAATGCATCTGCATGAATGAGATATATACTTGGCCCCCTTCCTGGAAGACTTTATATCAATGATGTTGGTTACTACTTAATCTTGGGTGATTCTTCAACCCTAGCCAATCAATATTAACTCTCCCAGTAAAGTAAATGTTTTATTTTAGCAGTTTGGGTCTTTTGCTAGTCATGCTAAATTTTTCAGCTCCTGGAAACACAGATTTTTTTTTTTTTTTAATTCAAAATATTGGGCATCTCTGATAAAGACTTTAAGGGACACTCAACATCTTTCTAAACCTTCTCATGCCAGGTTTCCATCATCTGCTCTGAATTCAGGTACTCTCCCAAGTTCTCACATTAGCTAACAAGGTCTAACATTATCTGAATTACGCAACAAATCTTATTGAAATGAATAATCACTTTGTCATAACAGATAGAAATTTTAAGCTTATGCAACATTATAAAAAAGGGTGATATGGATTATTAATTATGACCCAATTAAAAGATAGGCTTGGAGACAAATCTATGGGTGAATTCATTAAATTGAACCTGATGCTTATTATGTGCTGTGATTTTTTAAAATTTTCAATATTTTATTTGACTTTTCAGTATCTTCTCAATAATTATGTTAGTGATGATGCCAATATAAAATCTCAAAAGATAACAATCTAACGTCCATTCATCCTATTTCAATAATCTCAGTTTCGGCAAAAGTGACCTCCATTCCCTTTACCGAGCCAGTTGCTCATGCATATAACAAATGTTTGTGGCAGGTACTTTACTAATTCACAAATTCATGAAGTGAAAATATGTGGACCAGCATATCCATCAAACAGTCATTGTTTCAATCAGGACTTTTCAATCGGTCAAGCTATAAATCAACACTAATTGAATCAATAAAATATGATTTTCTTCTACTTATAATTGATTTCTTTTGATTTGCTTTCTTACACACCTTAATATGCATCTTATAAGATCAATATTGTGACATAAAAAATGATTCAATATTTATGTTTTGAAAAACAAAAGAAAAGCTGAGTGTTCTGTTTTTTGTTTTAACTTAAATTCCTTAACATATAGTTTTGATTTATATCTACTATTTTTAGATAATTATACTTAATTGTTGTGCACAAAATCTGAAAAATAAAAGAAATATAAATAGCAGTAATAATTGTTTCTCATGCTTCATGTCTACAATCTACAATGTTTCAAAATAAAAGTTAGGCATATAGAACCACTGCATCTCAATCTATCCACTGGGAACTCACTGAAGTTACCCTTCTATACAAAATTAAACAATTACCAATGGCAGCAAAATGCCCTTGTGGACATCAAATGCTAAATCTATGTTTATTCCTCTGTTTGACACATGTATATCAGCTTTTCTTATGATTTTATTGAAAAAAATACATAAATTATCTTCTACAAAAAAAGAAAAAAACAGAAAGTTTGTTTTTGTTTTAAAATAGTTATAATTATCCATATATCCTAAACTGTGTTGGCTATCTAACAGTACATTGTGGTTGAGATATGTGACTCATATGTCTGGGCCATAAATGATCATTCTGTTCAACCAAATTTACATGGGTGTATTTAACCTATTTCATTAAGTCTGTGAATATGAAATGATTGGTGGATTTCTTAGTATTGATTCATTCTTGCACTGAGCATTAGTTTGGTTTGCTCTGCCTCACTATTCTTTGCTAAAGACATACATGTATTGGTTTGCCTCACATAATAGAGTTGCTGAGCTCAACTTGTGATAACTCTGCCACTTATAGAAACTCACCCAAGAAGTGTTCATGTCTTCTTGAACTTCTTCTGGCAGCTTACTGCTTCTGTGACCTCTCCTCAGGCCAGTTGGCAAGTTTTGTGGTCTCTTCAGGATTGAACTGTAGCTGCTGGCTCATGTCTGATGTTTTCCTGCCTAGAGGACTGGTCTGCAGTTGCTGAGTTGTATTTGTTGTTTACTTCAGGACTGAACTGCTGCCCAAGAAGATTGAGCTCGCCCCCATAGTACTATTGCTGATCAGGTCCACTTCCCCATCTCCTAATAACTTTTCTCTTCTACTACCTCTGCTGGGTGGTGAGATAGAGGAGAGGTTGAACCCTTATTAAAAGTAGGCTGAAAAAGGTCTATGCTTACAGCATCTGCTTTTTCTGATTTAGCTTGAATCACTAGCAAACTGAAATCTTTTTCATTTCTCTTCACATTCCTAAAAGTTTTATTTCATTTTATTTTACAGTATGTTGTTTACTGTATAGAGGATTTCATGTCATCACTTAAAATTTACTTTAGTCCCCTCAAGACATTAATACTTGAAAACAATTTTGATTTACATAAGGATCATCTTGTGTTTAACCTTGCATTTGCTATTTCAACATTTGCACACACAACCCATGCCCCAGCTATATTATTTTTGTTACTCTCTTTTTTTGTTATTTCTCTATATGCATATACATCATTCACTAAGATTACAAAATAATGAATTATATCAATAAACATGAGGCATGATGGTAAAGGTTCATAGCATCTCCCTTTCTAACCCTTATTTCTTACCTAGCATATTTTATTCTTAGCTTTGGGGATTTGTAGTGACAGATATTTTCACAGGAAGACGATTGTCCTCCTTTTTCCTTTAAAAGCAAACATTGTTCTTTGAAGCATGGAGGTAGTATTCTAAGTTTGCTGCTGGTGCAGATTCTGGGTCGTCAAGGACAGTTAGAAGGCAGTAATGATAAAACAATATATTTCCATTGTCCATCACATAGGAATAGAAGCAATTGCACTTCTTGAAGTATGTCATATTCAGGTCACCTATCAAAAGACTCTTTGCATAAAGTTCTAGCATGAGTTCTCTCAGTTTTATTCTACTCTGTGCTATGAAGTTGACATTTTTGAGATAATGTAGACATAGCCATGTCAGGGCTGCTGTGCAGATGACTTATTAAACGTATCAGATTCTTAAAATTTGTACAAACATTGTATGGGCAACTAAAGTATCATTTTTGAAATATAGCTTCCTGGCTATTGCAATGAACTTATTCTTTGAGAATTTCATACATGTATACATGTATACAATTCATATGTATATATAAATATAATAATATCCACTATCTTCCAACTCTCTCAGAATCCACCCAACATGTTGCTTTTCTCTTTTAAGCTTTTACTATTTTTAATTTTTAGATTTATGTATTTTGTTTTATGTGTTAGTGTTTTGCCGGCATTTATGTCTGTTTTCCACATGACTGCAGGAAAAGGCCAGAAGAGGACAGCAAAACCCCTGGAACTGGAGTTGTAGATGGTTGTGAGCTGCCTTGTGAATTCTCCCCTGGAACTGGAGTTATAGATGGTTGTGAACAGCCATGTGAGTGCTGGGAACTGAACTCAGGTCCTCTGCAAGAGCATCAAGAGCTCTTAACTTTTGACCCATCTCTCCAGACTCAATCCATTTATTTTTAATTATATGTATATGATTTTTAGTGTTTCAGTTTTCCCATGTAAGTGCAGAGTACAGAAAAAGGTGTTGAAATGCTTGGACCTAGAGTTACAGGACATTATGAGCTACCAATTGTAATGCTGAGTACAAAACTTAGTTCTCCTGCAAGAAAAATATGTGCTCTTAACTCCCAAGCCATCCATCCCCTGGCTCTCAAACTTCTCTTCTTCTTTCATTTAAATAACCCAATCCACTGTCCATCTGTGCTTTCCATATGTGCATGAGTATAGGGCCATCCACCGGAGCACACCTCCATTCCACATTTGTATTCTGTTATTGCTTCCCATGAAGCAGTAAGAACTAACATGCTTGTCCTTGAGTACACTCTGGAAATACCTTTCCTCTTAAAAGGAATTTTTCTTTTATCTCATCTTAGATCAAAATATACAGAAAACACAAAGTAACACTTTTACTTCATACACAAACATATAAATTAGGATGTTACACTTAAACTATTCTATAAATTTTGGGAGCCAATCTGGGGTTAAGAATAAGTTTTTTCTTTCTGCTATATAAAGAGATGCTGGTTAGATAAATGGATATTATATTTAGATATAAATACATGTGTTAATGTATGCATATATAAAAATGTATGGACATATAGATATATATATATACACAGAACCGATTGTTCTTATTTTGGTTCTTATGTCAATAATAAAAGAGCATTTGGTTTTTAGAGGAAAATGTATTCTTACTTTAATTTGTGCTTTTAACAAGAAATTGTCTGTATTCAAAAGTGTTGCACAGCCATCAAATAAAGCATTATTCGATTTCTGCCTCATTAAGATGACTAGTCTTGTTTATATCTGGTCTAGCTAGAGCAGAACCACAGAGAGTACAGGACTCAGTAACAAGTAACCATGGAAACCAAAGTCTGTATGTGTTTGCACAGAATGAAGTAGCTTACATCAGGATGGAATTTCATTTAAATTAAATTTTATTGTTTTTATCAGTTCAGGTTCTCTAAAGAATTTCAAAACATTCCTTGTGCCAATAGGTTATCTGTAAGGTTCAGTAATCATGTTTTCCATCAGAAAAATGATGACATTTTATGGACTTGTTTTCAAGGTTTTACAAATAACATATAGGGAATTTGAAAATGCTGCTTGTTAAGGTACGCAGTAAAGGTTCTTTACTTTCTGTTAACCTGAAGAAGATGATCCTGGAGAAAGAATAGCCAGCATCCTGCAATGAGGCAAACTTTGTACTCAGAAAGATCATTAATATGTATGTGCAGCTCTTTTCTAAGGAGAGTGGTAAGCACCACAGAGGAGAAATTTTAGTGTGCAATTTAGGCACAAATATTCCCTTGCTATTTGCATGCATGATAAATACAGCAATAGCTCATCTATACAATTAGATCAAATATATCCCATCAGTATGAATAAAAGTCATTTAGGCAACCAAGGTGTGTCTTACAGACATGTTCTTAGAAGGTCAAAATTGAGGACGGTGGGTTTGTACAAAACACTGTTGCTCATTTAGAGGTTGCCAAACATCAATAAATCTAGATAATTCACTTTTTCTGTAAACCTAAGAAGGCAAGCTATCTGTATTCCTTCAACATTTTTATCTGAAAGGCATAGACTTTTTTTTTTTTTTTTTGGCAACAGAAGAAACTTTTTGTTTCTCAGCCTGAAAACCTCCTTGTTAAAGATTTGAGGGAGAAACTTGACAATAGGACCATATTAAGAGCTAGAAATAAATGAGTCTTTGAAAGGTCCCTATGAGACTCTGGTACACTCATCAGGACATTGAGACTAACTGCTGCAGAGGTCTTGAATTGCATTTTTCCAAACATTTTCCTTGATGTTTCCCAGACAGGTTTGGCAGATACTTGGAAGTCTAAGCCATGGCTCAGTGACACAGCTGATCTTGGAGTTCTATGACAGATAACAATAACTTGGGCACTAGAAAGTTCTTGTCGCTGGATACCAATGGAGGGTCATCTAACCAGATGTTTGGAAAACTCTTTCTGATTTTATGTAGAAAGGATAAAAAACCAATACAGTTCTTGTCCTTGGAGATCCTACCGTGTTACTTAAACCCTTAAAAATAGAAGACTAAGCAATACTGTGCAAACACAGGAGGAGAAAACAGGAAGTAGAGACTCAAAGAAGGAGTAGAGAAAGTACGTGCTATGGTTTTAAAGTGAAACTTCATCACTTGTTCATTTTTCAACCTTTGTCCACAACTTGTAGCTTTAAACAGAAAGAAATGGAGCCTTTACTAGATGGAGCCTGGCTAGACAAGGAAGTTACGAGGAACAGGACATGGAACCTCATCCCACCCTGGTTCCAACATGAAATTTCTGGTTCCTAATGACTGGTCACATGAGCACCTGATTAACTCAGGCTCCCACTGCCCTATGTTTCCCACCCTGACAAATCCCTCAAAAGCCAAGAACCACCAAAGAATCTTTCCTCCCTTGTTCCATTTCAATAAAGAATATGAATACAGGATAAGAAAACTAGAGAATACTTGAAGGAGTAGAAACTATTGTTTTTTCATGGACAAGTAAGATTACAAAAACCAAAGCATTTTATTCTCTTAATGTTCTAATATACATTTTTAAAGTGTGGTTATGAAGCAATAATACACTTCCATGACATGGAAATTCAAAACCTGCATCTGCTAATATTTTACAAAGGACTTCAGAAGCTTGGAATTTCAGTGAGCTAGAAACAGATGTTAAGACAATTATTTTCTTGTTATGTTGGATGTTTATGCAATGCTAGCCTAATAATTGAATACTTTAATGTTTTGTACCCTGGATTGTTTTCCACAGTAAGACAATGAGAACAAGGATGTAAGCATGCTGAAGAAGTGTAATTAGGCATCGCGGTGCTGGTGCTTTTCTGATGCTATTTTTATGAATCTTAAACTCCAAGGCTAGTTATATTTTAAATGCTCCTATTTTTAGTGTTAATATCTCACAGTGCAGTGCTGATAATTTAAACATTCTTTGCCACCTTATACTTCTCAGAATAAATCAAGGAAACCCAAATTAGACTTTATTGTCTTGGTGAAAATAACTTTATAGCACTAAATTTTAGTTTTCACTAAATTCTCACTGAGCTTCAGATTATGTTGGCCAATTCCCACTTTACCTAATTTGTAAAAATACATCACTTCTAAAAATATACATTTTCTTTCTAAAGTATTCTTTACTATATAACAAATTAATATCCAGTGACAGGAAATTGCACTTGTTCATTAAGTTTTGACATTTTTTCTCATTGTTACCAAGTTGTGTATTCCATTTGTCTGAATTAAGTTTCTATGATCAAGTTTATCAGCTACAGAACTGACTAGATACACAGGCACTGGGTAATAATAATTCAGTGCTAAAGTACGGAAACATTTTCACATTGCGGATATAGGTAAAATGCAAAGATATACATGGATTTATTTGCAGATTATACTGTGAGCTCAGCACATTGTTCTGATGTGACATGGCTTGTCTCTGGGGTTTCTGCAAATCTTGTTTCTTTCATCTTTCCTCTTTATACAAAGTAGCAGCTCAGAAGAGGTCTGGAGGTTTCTTCCTAAGGAGAACATTTTGCAGTTCATTATAGCATTGTTGTGTTACCTCACATCTACCAAACCCCTTCAATACTAATAGAATTAGGGAGAACTTCAAATTTCCAGCTATATTGGGTCTAAACCTTGATCCCACATTTTGTGAGTTTCTCCTGACATGCTACTGGGTGTTGCAAAAGTATCACAAATACCATCAGGTTACCTATTAGATTTTTATATTTTAAGTTAGGTATGTATTCAAATAGTTGGATGCATATTTATATTACACTATAAAGTAAGTTAAATCATTAAATACCTACTAAAAATTCAATTCAAATATTGTAAGTAAGTACTGCAACAAATCCAGAAGACAAAATCATTTGAAAGTCTTAAAAAAATAAATTGTGTTTGCTCTGCTGATTTGAGCTGACTTGAGTTGGGAAAGCTTCAAATGCTTGCCACTTTGAGATAACTTCTTTCTGAAATGCTTCTTCTATTCAGAATGCTGCTTGGTCTTCATTAATAAGCTGGCCTTGATGCTTAAATTAATCTGAATTCAGTTGTCTATACATATGTTGATTTATAAATCGTTTTAATAACCATTAATTATTTAAATTATGTTAATTTCTAAATTAGATTATCTGATGAAGATAAAAACGCTTCTCAAAGATAATCAACTAGCATTCAAGAATTTAGTTTGAGTTATAAAATCTTTTTAAAGAAAAACACTAATTCTACTCTGAGCTATCATACAACTTCATTCTAAAAACAGCAAAATTGCATAAACAAGTTTTCTCAGGGAATTGAGAAAAACCCTCAATATAAGGCAAATCCTTGGCCAGTAAACATTAAAATAACCCACAAAATCTTCCAGACATGTTATAGATGGACATTCATCAAATAGTTCATGGAGAAGGACCTATGTCAAGTACAGATGTTGTCTTACTTATGATAGCTCAATTTAATAATTATGTTTGTATTACAATGATGTGGAATAAATGCTTATTCAGCAGTAACTTCATTTCTATCATTCTGTTTCTTCTGGGGCTTGTGACAATAACTACTCTGGTATCATTTATATACAGCCATACACCTCAGCCACACAGGGTAAATGTCAAGCATCAGCACTGTATGGTGTTTTTTTAGCTCAGTGCCCTAGGCTGGTCTCTTATGTGAAGCCAATGCATGGGTGAGTAGGGCAGCTTTCATGAGGGGAGTATGTTCAGTGTTGAGAACAAACTCTTGTGCACCTAGGAGCGTAGACACAATCATCTTGCTGATGAAAAATGAAAAATGAAAGACAAGAGTTGTGAGGAGCCCAGGCATCTGGGGTTTCCTTGCCTGAATAAATGGCATTGAAATGTCCCTGTAATTTAGTCTCTCTCATTCAATGTTCTTTGTCCATTTCACCCCACATCATTTCCCCCACAGATTAGCAAATGACCATGAGTAGGATGCTGAAGAGCCATGGTTTCTGAGGTTGTTGCTGCTTGCATTTGTTGTTTGCTTTTATTCTTTGGGAATCTGGTCTCTAATTGTCTGCTTTTATTATTCAATTAGTAAAACATTGTTGACAATGTTTTATTCTCAACATATTGTCTAATTATATCAGAAAAATAAGAGAACAAAGCTCCTTGAAATGCTATGTATTTTTCAAACATTTTCTTTTCATCTTTTACTCTCAGAGGTTCAAAGGATGCCTTAAGTTTTTAGGATACAAAAAATCTTTTGAAAGATTATTTTCATTTCATGCGTAGAAGTGTTTTGCCTACATGTATATCTGTGTGCCACATGTGTGAAGTGGAGGTCAAAGAGTGTGTCAGAGATTTGGAATAGTAGTTACAGGGGGTTATAATCTGTCATGTAGATGCTGAAAACTGAATCTAGGTCTTCAGGAATAGCAGCCAGTGTTCTTTTTTTTTTTTTTTTCCATATTTTATTTACATTTCAAATGTTTCAGATCTCCCCTTTGGAACTTCCTCATTCCCTTCGCCTTCCCCCTGCCAATATAGGGATCTTCTCCAACACACCCTCCCACCCACCCATCCACTCTTTCCTCCTTGCCATTTTCCTATACTGGGGGATCTAACACCCTCAAGCCCAAGGGCCTCTTCTCCCCTTGACGGATAACAAGACCCTCCTCTGGCCACATTTGTGGCCAGCACCATGGGTCTCTCCATGTGTATTCTTTAGTTGGTGGATCAGTCTCCAGAAGTATCGGGGGATGAGGGGGGGTTAGGCCAATTGCCAATGTTGCTATCTCCCTTGGCAGCCAGTGTTCTTAACTGCTGAGCCATTTCACCAACCTCACAGGTAACTTTCAATTCTTACTTCAAATATCAATGGGAGGAGGAACTGCTTCCTTAGATATCTCCATTCTGTTCAAGGAAGAATAAATTAGTCCTAGATTGAAGGACACCAACAAATAGATACAACTAAAAGGGAAACAGATGATTTATCTATATCCTTAGCCATCTACTATTACTTAATTATGACAAAATTCCAAGATGCTTCTCTTCCTTTTCTTCGAAGTGGTAGTTGACAAGCTTTATTTACATATTAAAAGCAATTAACATTTGAGTTTCATTTGCAGGCCTTCTGAGGCCATGGCAGACCCAGGAGGCATTCTGTCATGGTGATGTGTCACTCTCTCCAAATCTCTTACATCCTGGTTAGGCTAAGAGCTCATTTTCTGAGCATAACGACTTTGAGATAATAACTTTGTTTCCCAGGGCCTCTATTTGGCATAGCACTAAAGACATGGGTGGGAACCTGCAAACCCCGAGCCTCTCCAGTGATTGCTTTGAAGACTTGTAGAGGTCTTTCCCAGTGCTTCCACCTTACTTTCTCCTTTCTCATCCATTAACTCAAAGGGGAGTTAACTGGCCAAAATATATTACAGCAGGGAGCAATTATATGTTTTTATTGTTTTCCTGTATTTCCTGAAAACTAGCTCTGTCTGGACTTTAGTGTGTGTTTACACATGCATTAATAGTAGACGTATGTGTGTGCGTGTGAGAAGTAGCATAAGGATCTCCCATTCTCACTCTCCAAGATATTTTTTAATGTGTTTCTTCATATGCATGGTTTAATTTGTTATTGTTAACAATTCCTCTAAGCTCCACCCAACAGTTACCTAGCACCAGCCAGGTACAGGTACTAGATTCCCTCTCTCTCTCTCTCTCTCTCTCTCTCTCTCTCTCTCTCTCTCTCCCCTCACTCCCTACATGTTCTCTGCCAGCTCTTCAGGTCTTCCTCTCTCCTTTCTTTTTCTATACTTGTCCGCCCCCATTTCTCTGCCTCTACCCCTTTCCAGGTCCTTGCACTGCTCCCTGGATCCCTTCCCCAATAACCTTCCTTTTGTGCTAGGCCAACCTGTGGCATGGCTGACTCCTCAGGAAGAACACCTTGGCAGGGCCCACTGAGGAGCTCATTACACTGCCGATTTACACTACTGTTTTATAAAAGACAACCGTTATCATATTTTAAAATTTTTCACCTACTAAAAATAGTTTTGTTTTTCATGTAGTATATTCTGATTTCAATTTCCTCTCCCTCTACTCCTCGTGTCTCTTCTCATGTTTTCCAGTTCCTCCTTATGTCTCTTCTCACTTGGATCCACTGTCTTTCTGTCTCTCATTAAAGAACAAACAGGCTTTACAAGGACAATAATAAGTTAAAATATAATACAATCGGATCAAAGAAAAACTAACACACCAGAATAGGACAATACAAAAATACAAACGGGAAAAGAACCCAAGAAAAGACAAAAAAAAGAGACATAGCTTCAGAAAGAGACATAGCTTCAGAGACCAATTCATTTGTGCACTCAGATTTGAGCCATAATATATTTGCAAACGACCTGTAACATATATAGTGTGTGTGTGTATATATTGGTATATATCATATAAAATATATTGTCATATATTAAAATAAAAAATAAAAAGATAAAATAAATTTCTAAAATGGATTAATTAATTTATAGACCCTGACATTATGAAACAAAGAACCTCCAGAGATGTCATTGAGCTTTTTCTGTTGGCCATCTACTTCTGGGCATGATATCTACCCTTAAAGAGTCTTTTATTTCCCCAGGAAGAATCACTTATACAAAACTAAAGTCTCATTGGCAAGTGGTTTTCCTGTGAAGACAGCTCTTGAGTGAGAGACATGACCTGTGTTCACTGCTCCTTCAGCTTTAGGTCCTCGTCTGGTGCAGCACCCTCAAGCACTGTGTCTGCTGATTTTACTATAGCTCTATAGGACAATTTTAGATTGGGGATGGTGATCCCTCAAGAAGTTCTTCTGTTACTCAACATTGTTTTAGCTTTCCTGGTTTCCAAACAAAGGTGAAAATTTTCCTTGCAATATTTGTGAGGAATTGCATTGGTATTTTGTTGGAGACTACATTGAATCTGTAGGTTAGTTTTAGTAAAATCGCATTTTTACTACATTCATCCTATCGCATGGGACATCTTTCCATCTTCTGATGTGTTTTACAATGTCCTTTCTTCTTCTTCTTCTTCTTCTTCTTCTTCTTCTTCTTCTTCTTCTTCTTCTTCTTCTTCTTCTTCTTCTTCTCCTTCTTCTCCTTCTTCTTCTTCTTTTTTAAGTCACACAAGACTTTCACTTGCTTGGCTATAGTTACCCAAAGATTATATTTGAGATTATATGGTAAAAGGAGTTTTTCTCTGATTTTTTTTTTCTTGGAACTTTTGTCATTTCTATATAGAAAGTCTACTAAAGTTTGTGAGTTAATTTTGTATCCAGATATTTTATTCAAAGTGATTACCTTCTATGGGTTTTTCCCAGTGGAATTTTAAGGTTGTTACTTATACTATCATGCCATCTATAAATATAAATTTTTCCTGACTGGCTATAGGCCATTGATCTCCTTCACTTATAATTTTTTGCTCTATATAAGAATTTGAGTACTATATTGAATATGTTTGGGAGAGAGCAGACAACCTTGTCTTGATCCTGATTTTAGTGGAATTGCTTTGAGTGTCTCTCCATTTAAGTTGATGTTGCTACAAGCTTGCAGTAAATTGCATTATTTATGTATTTACATCTACACACACACACACACACACAAATGTTGGACACGAAGGTTGCAACGACCGGTAGTTCCCTCTGCAAAGACACAGAGATCGAGATCGATGCAATCAGCAAGAGGTTTATTATTTCCAATGCATTGGAGTTAGCATGCACATGAGACAGAGGCAATCCTGAATTATCAAGGCTTATACCTTTTAGACATTCTTGAGGCAGATTCTGGTCACAGCATGAGTTGGTTGTTGACCTTTCACACAATTAGGGGACTCTTAGTGAGTAGTCACCAGGGCCATTGTTGTTTGGGAAAGCCTATGTTGACAGAAAATATCTGCTGGCCAAGTGGCCTTATCTCTAGGGAGGGGAAGACGGGAGGAATGCCCCTTTCTCATGTTTGACAGGAAATATCTGCTAGCTAGGTGCCTTTATCTCTGGAGAGGGGAGGAGGGGAGGAAAAGCATTTTTTCACATACACACACACACACACACAAACACACACATACACACACACACACACGAACACACGGGTGGAGAGAGAGAGAGAGAGAGAGAGAGAGAGAGAGAGAGAGAGTTTTAGCCTACATAATCATAGCAGTGGATCTTTATTATGTTCCTGGATTCTGTTTCTAAGAATTTTATTGAGTTATTTTGCATCTGTGTTCATAGAGGATATTGGTCAATTAATTCTCTTTCTTTGTTGGTTCTTCATGTGGTTTCAGTATATGTGTCCTTGTAAAACTAATTACACAATGTTCCTTTTTTTCTATATTGTAAAATAATTTGAGTAATATTAGCATTAACTTTTCTTAGAAAGTCTGGTAGAATTCTATGTTAAAACCATCTGTCCCTGAGCACTGTTTTTGGTTGGGGAACTTTTAATGACTGTTTCTATTTCACTAGGAATTAAAGATTTCCTAAAATATTTTATCTGATCTTGATTTAATTGTTCCAGTAGTGTGTATCAGAAAATTATCCATTTCTTTTCTATTTTTGCATTTGGTGAAAAACAATTTTTAAAAGTATATCTTATTCTCTGCATTTCCTTGGTGTCTGTTGTTAGGCCTCCCTTTTCACCTCTAATTATGTAAGTTGGATATGCTCTCTTCCTCTGCTGTTTGATTAATTTGGATAAGGATTTTTCAATCTTATTGATTTTCTTAAAAAAAAACAACTCTTTGTTTCATTGATTATTTATGTTATTCTTTTTGTTTCTATTTTATTAATTTTTGCCCTGAGTTTGATTAATATTTGCCATCTACTTCTTTTGGGTGTGATTTTTTTTTTTTTCTAAAGATTTCAGGTGTGCTGTTAAACTATTAGTGTGAAATTACTCCAATTACTTTATGTAGGAACTTAGGGCTATGTCCTTGCCTACTACAATCACATCCATTGTATCTCATAAGTTTGGGTATGTTATATATTTATTTTCATTTAATTCTAAAATGTCTTTTATTTCTTTATGAATTTCTTTCTTGTCCCACTTTTCGTTCAGTAGTGAGTCGCTCAGTTTCCATGCGTTTTTAATCTTTCTGTTGTTGTTGATATCCAGCCTTAATCAGGGAGAATGTTGAAATTATCTTATATATGTTGAGACTTGCTTGCTTTCTATGTGAGTGTAAGCTCAATTTTTGAAGAAATTTTCATTAAGTGATACAAAGGTTTATTCTTTTCTGCAGGTATAAAATGTTCTGCAAATATAATGCTAGATCCATTTGGTTTATAGTGTTTGTTAGCTCCAGAATTTCTCTGTTAATTTTGTCTAGATGAGTTGTCTACTGGAGAGAGAGAAGTACTCATGCCTCCTACTATCAATGTTTGAGAACCAATGTGATTTAAAATATAGTTGTGTTCCTTTTTCTAACTTTGTTGTCCATGTGTTTGGTGTATACATGTTAAGAATTGAGATGGCTTTTGGTGAGTTTTCCTTTGATGAGTATGTAATATCCTTGCTTATCTCTTCAGATTAGTTTTGGTTTGAAAGCTATTTTGTCAGAAATTAAAATGGCATACAAGACTGCTTCTTAGGTCCATTTGTTTGAAATACATTTTTCTGTTCTTTTACACTGATATCAAAGTGTGTATCTTAAATGTAGCGAAAAGATGGATCTTGTTTTGGCTTCCATTCTGTTAGTCTATGTTTTTTCTTTGGAATAATTGAGACCATTAGTATTGAGAGTTATCAATGAGAAAAATTGTTTATTCTTAATATTATGTTGTTGTTATTGTATGAGTGGTGGTGGTGGTGGTGGTGTGTCCCTGTATGTATGTCTTTATCCTCTTTTGAGTCACTGGTCCAGGATTATTTCATCCTTGTGTTCTCTCGGGTATAGTGAAGCTATCTATATCAGAATTTTCCTTTGTGAACATTCTGTATGACTGGATTTGTAGAAAGGTATTTCTTAAATTTGTTTTTATCATGGTAAGTCCTATTTTCTTTATCTATTTTGATTGAAAGTATTGTTGGTATAGTAGTCTGGGCTGGCATCACTGGCCTCTTAGAGTTTATAGAACATCTGTCGAGCCTGTATAGCTTAGAGAGTATCTATCCTAAAGTAGGATGTTATTCTAATAGTTCCATCTTTATATGTAACTTGCTCATTTTACCTTGCAGCTTCCAATATTCTTTATATATTCTATATATTTAGTATTTTCATTATTATATCGCATGGAGAATTTCTTTTCTGTCCCAGTTTCTCTGGTGTTCTGTATGCTTCTGGTACTTTTATAGGCTTCTTCTTCTTTAAGTTAGGAAATTTTTCCTCTATTTTTTTTTCTTGAAAATATTTTCTGTAACTTTGACACGGTTTTCTTCTCCTTCTTCTATTCCTATTATTCTTCAATTTCCTTTTTCCATGATGTCTAAATTTTCATTGATATTTTGTGCAAAGAATATTTTGGATTTAACATTTTCTTTATTTGAGTAACCCATTTCTTCTACCATATCTTCAATAACTGAGATTCTCCCTTTTCTGAGGGGTATGTAGGACAGGCTCCCAGGGAATGGCTGAGTAGTTTGGAAACTGAGGTAAATAGATGAGTGGCAAAAAGGAAGGATGGAGAACAAGAGCTATGTAATTAATCCACTGGAGATGGGGTCAGGGAGGGACGCGAGGCTACAGTAATACCCTCATGTAGTCTTCTATATAGCTAGGAGTGAGATTCAAAGATTGGATTTGGAGGAGAGGAAGACGAAATGATGATCTTCTGTTAGTGGTCCTGCTTCCCTGACTTAAGTCTCCATACTGGTTTACGAAACAAATCTCTCACTAAATGTGGAGTTTGACTCTTTGGTTCAGTAGGCTGTCCAGCAACCTCCAGGAATTTTACTGTCTGTATCTCCTGGAAATGAGAATAAGACACACAGTTCTTGCCCCACATGTGCACGAAGTCTGGGTATACAAAATTCAGAACTTCATATTTATTAAAAAAGCACTTTGCCCATTGAGCCATCTCCCCAAACCTACATTAATTTTTTAACAAAAACATTTTAGTTACTATAATCTACAAAACTCTAAAGTATCTTTGTCCAATAAAAATTTAGCATGATCTTCACATGTAATTTGAAACTTCTAAACAGACATATATATATAAGAGTACTTACATTGATATAGGAAGAACCAGTGTTCAGAACACAGAGCTCGTTTAATGATGATTGTATATACTTCCTGTCTGTAAGTCCAGCTTCAACAAGCAGGACACAGAATCCTAGAGCAATCTGACTAGTGAACCCAACTCCATCAACCAGCTGTGAATTTTATTGTGAAACTTTGTTTCAAAGAGTAAGTTTTAAGAGATTGAACAACAGTCTCAACATCAATCTTATGCCTCTATAGGAACAAACACAAGTGCACATTTACATACGTGCACACATGTTTACACATGTGAGCATATATATGTGTGTATATATATATATATATATATATATTCCTTACACAAGCAGATATACATAAAAAAATGAAGAATATATTTTGTTTTACCCAAATGTTATTACTAAATATTATCACTTCATCTTTAATTCATACTGAAAGTATTGAGATACCACTAATGATATACCTGTCTTACTATACTAAAACAATGATAGTTTATATGAGTAAATGGCTATGGTAAAACAATCACAACAAAGTTATATTCAGTGATGAAATATACCAAAAAAGATTCCTTTTTTAAACTTAAATTAAAACCAAGTTAAAATGTATTCTTTGTTGTACAACTCCTGTTTTTATTGTTCAGCTATTTGAAACGGTTAATGCAGACTTCCTGGGCATTACACAAATCTATTCTACCTTGATGGTGACACTTAGCCCTTTTTCAGGATACTCTTCCCTGCTAAATATGTGTTATTCAAAAAAAAAAAATAGTCCTCTAAGAAAGGCACTACCAAGACCTTAATCTCATTGAATTCTTCAGTTCCTGCTCAATCTTTATTTCTTATTTTCAAAACTACATCTTGTTACTCAAATAATTATAAACCACATTGTTGATTAAATAATAAACCCTCTTGGCATTATATCAATAATACACCTTTCCTTATTTTCAAACATTCACCCATTCACCTTTTAAATAGTTTTATTCTGTTGCTGCTCCTATAAGTTAAACAGTTTGTTCAAAGCCCAGAATGGTATATGTTCTATGTTCCTGAGTCATTGCCTCCCACCATCTCTTTCACCATCTCAGTGAACCTGATTCTGAGTTCCATCTTTCTCAATGTTTGCCTACACAGCCAAGACCACTTGGCCTGCTCATTCTTTTGCTCTACCTTCTAGGTAAATTTTCATCAGGAAGTCACTCCAAACATTTGTGCTCCCAGATTTTTATACACAGATTGTTAAGCACCAACGGAAAAAAGCAATTACTATGCCAAAGTAAGTATACAGTATCAATCTTCAATCAACAACCTGTCCCCATCCACAGCTGACCTTGCTAAGTAGTAGGGACTGCAACTCTTCAATGCTTTCTTCAGCTTCTCTTTATGATTATTACTCTCATAAATGCTTCATTGTCTTCCAAATAAAAAACAAGTATTTTTCTTCATAGATTACAGCAAGTACATTAACAAATACCAGAAGTCTTCCAACTTCTTACCTCCAATTGTCATTGAATTTCAATTCCATTAAAATTGTCATCATATTGCCTTATCACCTTTGATACATCTGTGTATGAAGTGCCTAGAGTACCTAGGCATTTGTTCAAAGCGCACTGTCAGTGCAAAGAAAACTCAGAGTCTCTTTGAATACTTGTCTCTCTTATAGCTTGATGTCCTCTCTTTCTTTTGATATCATCACAATATAAATAGCTGCTCACCTTGTATTGAACAAAACCTCCTGACATTTCTTTATCTCTCCCCATTGTGTTCTTGTTCAATTTTTTCTGTGCAGGTAGCCCTTTGGAAATAGTCTCTGAAGGTGTGTGTCTGCTGTTATTTTCCTGGATTCAGTTGCTTCAGGTCTATATTTTTACTAAATCTGTTCCCAATGACGGTCCAGGTTACAAGTCTATGGGACTACCTACAAAAAACAAACAAAAAAACAAAAACAAAAAACCTGTCCTAAGCACTGTTCTCTATTCTCTATTAGTGCTCATTAAGGATTGAATGAAGCACATTAACCTGCCCTACAGACATGGAAGTCAACAGGCTTGTGTGACTTATATAGAATAGAATAGTGCTGGTATTTATCTAACACACATTCACCTGTATACCTCACTTACCTCTGACTTACTTTCAATAACTAATAAATATTGTGTTAACCTTATGTAAATAATTATGAAACTATTGTTCTGAGAATGATAACAGAGTCAACTTTGTACATGTTTAGCCAAAGTATTTTTCTAAATCAATTTGGTATGACCATGGTTAAGCTTGATGTGGAGACATTTGGAAGGCAAATTGTGCCTATGTTACTTGATATTTATGAGATATCTAGATTACCCAATCCCTCCCACAACACTTTAAAAATTCTGTGACTGTCTCCATTCTTTGTTAGTAGAGTTTGTTCCCTGATTACAGGTTAAGATGTTTTGACTGCAGGTAAAGACATTAAAGAATTTTAGTGATGCATATTTGGAAA
>JADRCH010000012.1:22386863-22452025 GCA_019843965.1 Rhynchomys soricoides
ACTGCAGGTAAAGACATTAAAGAATTTTAGTGATGCATATTTGGAAATTATGTTCTCTTAGCATTGTAAGGTGAATAGTGTACCGGGTAGCTTTATTCTGGTAAGCCACTCAGCCTGTTGTCTAGATGAAAAGACAGTTGACAAAGCCAGAAAGAATATGCTTTGCAGAAAGGCTTAACTCCTGGAAAATAAAGACTCTATTCTTCAAATGTGTCTTGAGAGAAAGCTAAGTAAAAAAAAAAAAATCTTAATAAATATATAATCAGACTATTGCCACCCAATTGCACCATAAAGAATACCAGTCATGGATATAATCATAGAAAATTGGCAAATGACTGCAACATTAAGATGTATTAATCACAGAATCATACACATACATATTTGTGTATACACAAAATATGTGATACACAGAATTCTGTGTATCAATACAATCACAGAAATGAGTACAATCAGTAGTAAAACTTAAAGCAATTTCAGCTTTTAAGGAATTATTATGTGAGGAAAATTATTTAAACAGAAGTTCCATGTTTTTACCTTTAAATACATTTTCAAAATGTAAGGGATAAATGAGTGTCTCCCAGTAACAGGCCACATCTGTGATTGTATTCATCTCCTTCCAAATGTCTCAGCCACTCAACTATTAAGCTATCTGAATGTCAAATCTCAAATTCAAAGAAAAGTCATCTTCTATATCTAAGAAATAGTGTATAGACTACCAGTATAATGTAATCCATGTCCTATTAATGACAGTTCTGAATTCTACAAGAAAAATGTATCAAAAGCTAAGCCATTTAAACACTGCAGTCAGACTTTAAAAGTTACACAATGTCTATTAGAAACAAATATGAGAGATTAGTAACACTATGAAGGGAAAGCAAAGATATAGACTAAAATAAAATTATGTAATTAGATCCTTATAAACAAAAAATACAAATCTGTTTGCCAACACAGATGGCTCTTCTTCACAATACTTTTGTCATTCTTGCTTTTTATCTTATTCCTTTTAACATGTGTCAATGACAAATTTGAATGTGCTTAATCTAAACCTTCCTGTGCACTTGAGTAAAATGGAAATCCAATTTGTGACAATTAACTTAGGCTAAATTTTCACAGGTACATTCTGAACTATGAATCCTGGTGTCAAAGATATATCCCTTTCCAAAACATTCAGCCCTATTCTTGTACTTCTGCATAGAACTTCAATTTTCCTTTTTCTGAGATTTTCATGAACCCTGGGCCTACATATGTCAATAATATGCATATAAGCCCCTCAAAGCAGGTGAGTTATCAGGCTCGACACCTGAGGACCTCCAGCCACCAGGCCTTGCACTCCAGAGTACTCTAATGGATGCAGCCCCTTGAGACACAGATAGCCAAGCAACACCCTACAGACTAAAAGTCTCAAGTTTAGAGCTTAAAATCCCATCAATCCCCACCCTGGAAGGGTCCTCTCTAAAAGGAAAAAAGCAATACAATATCTGCCTGTATCTTTCCTGTACAGAGGCAGCCACCCTCCTGTGTGTTTCCCAATGAAGCTCTGTGTAAGGTTTGTTGTGCAGTGTGGCAACAAAGTGTGAGTGATCAGAGACAGCTGTTCACAATCTTCAGAAACAAGAGAAGCCCAGAAGACATTACATGCAAAGTTACATCAGTCTTGCCAAAAACCTTCACATACACATTGTGGAAAATAACCTCTTAAGCACTTATTGGCACCTCAATTTCTTCCTCTTTTTTAAAAAATCTACTTATGTGTGCATTTTCTAAATGTCTATATACTAAAAGAGGGCATCATGTCCCTTTTACAAATAGTCATGGGTTACCATGTGATTTCTGGGAGTTGAACTCAGGACCTCGAGAAGAGTAGTCAGTGTTTTCAACCACTGAGCCACCTCACCAGCCTCTAAATTTCTAATTAACATTTAAAAATCTGTGGACATTTTTAAGGCATTTTAACGCATCAAGGGATTTAGTCTTGAAAGACTCTACTAATGAAGAAATATACCCTCAAAGTTCCTAGTCTTTTCACTCCAGAGAAAGAAAGAATTGTATGTAAGGAGCAAGGCAGAGAAAGTTTTGACAAAGTTCTTCCATGTTGTAAGCTATGGCCACTGGGACTGAGGATCACTAGGAAGTAGAACAGATGACAAGAAATCATGAAAGGTCATCAAACACAGTCACAATTTAAGTCAAGATAAATCATTGCACCAATTCCATTTCAAGCAATATTCTACAAATGGGTTTCTTCTTTTCCCATGTCTCTTGTTCCAACTAAACTCCTGTCCCCAAATCTCAAATTCAACTTATTGCTCTTATTGTCAGCTCAGACACACTGCTTGCTAAGTAGATTTTCCCAGTGTACCATGGAAGTTCATAGCAAATAATAAATAAGTATGTGAGTATTATATTATACATATTATAGATTCACCTCATAGCCATATATGTGAGTAAATATACAATCATTTTTGAATGAACAAATTACTATCCAACTCATGTTTAAATCTCCACTATGATGAAGAAATTCCTTTACTAATACATGATTTCCACTTCAAAAGAAAATATACTGACGAGGTAAATAATTGTTTTTAAAATAGTTTATACATGAAAGTAACAAGATATTGAATGACATGAGGTTTGAAATTTCCATGCTATGTATTTCACAGACTTCTAAATGCCCTTCTTTTCCTGGATATTGTCATTATCATGTGCTAAACATACTAAACGAACTTGGTGGGTTTTCATGTTGTCACTAAAAAATATAGTATCACACCTAACCTTTTATGAAACCCTGTGAACACACTAGACTTTTGCCCAGAAGCTCTGTGTACATTATATCAATCCCCCAGAAGCCCCTTAAGAGTTGGTCATTTTTCCTACTTTACTATATTACAGATTAGGAAACTTCAGCTCAGAGAAGAGTTGAGCTTGTTATTAGAAACGGTAAAAGGCAAGTCTAAATCTGATTCTGAAGCCTGTGTGATTTTCCTCTTCAGTAAAAAAGCTAGACATCTTATCTCTTCACAAAAGAAATAACTCAGTCAGTTTTCCAGAGTACATTGTAATATAAATTAAATATAAGATTATATTTGTAATAAAAGATTATATTGTAATATAAATTAAATATAAGATTGACAACGAATCTGAAGGAGTTCATGAGTCCCACCACTCACATGGAGGAGATCTAAAAAGTAAATAGCCATTCCCCTTAAAACAAGAAAGTCTTAGGAATAATTCTATCTTATACAACACAAGAGACAGAGGGTAAATAAGCACAGGAGTGAGAGTTTTTCTGGACTGACGAAAGGTAGAAAAAATGTGGTTGGGGCAATGGAGGAAGCTAAAGCTATGTATTATGAGTTAATAATAATCGTGTATTAACGATGTTTCCAGGTTTTTCTATGGTATATATGACTATAGTATAGAAGATCATATTTATACTAGTTTTGTAACTCTAAGTTAAGCATGAAATCATTTCAAATTATATCATAATATAAAGTAAATAGGACCTGGAGAGATTAAGCAAGAATTAAGACATTTTCCACAGAACAAAGGTTTTCAGAGAGCCCATATCAGGCAGCTAACAACCAGCTGTAACTCCAGTTCCTAGGTGTCCTATGCCCACTTCTGCTCCATAGGGACAATGCATGCACATAGTTCACAGACATAATTACATGAAAAAACACTAATACATATAAAACAAAACAATTTAAAGCAAATAATAAGTAAAATATGAAAAATATGAGACAATAATCAGAAGATTAATATAACTTTTTTGTGGAAAAGGTAATAGCATATGCTTAGAATCCTGACGTTAGGTATACTGGGACAGTATGCCTGGATTAAATCTCACAGTTGTTGTATTCTATTAAACACATATACTTTAGTAAATAAAACTGAGTAGACATATTAACTTTAACTTTCATTATTAAAAGAATTCTCTGTATTCTGTGAAGTAGATCTTCACAGATTTAATTTTTGTGTGTTTTGAATTTTTTATGTACCCTGATTGGCCACAAACTCACACTTTTCCTGTCTCAGTGCTGACTGCTGGTATGTCAGGCAAGTGTCACCAAGCTTGGCATTTATTATACACTTTAATCTTAATATCCTGGAGACTTAAAAGTAAAATTATACTGATACTTTAAAAGCTGGTTCATGTAGTTTATACTCAGTAAAATTTTTATTACAATGTACATGCACACTGAAGGTTACCTGAATGCTATATAAATTTATTTCTACTAGATGTTATATTATCCCCTTTACAGACAGACAGCTCACAGCTGTGTGTACTTCTAGTTCTGGGGAATTAACACTATCATTTGGACTCTGAGCTTCTGCACATTTGTAATGCTCAGAATCACACACATGCACATACACTTGGGCATAAAAATAAAGTCTAAATAAAAGGCTTATTCAGTTGGAAAAGAAACAGTAGTCAATTTTCTTTCTTCTTACTTTAAGAACCAGAAAAAATATTACTGAATGACTTTCAAGAGTCATTTACATCATGTTTGTTCAGGGTGAATCTAGGACTTGCTTTAAAATGATGAAAAACTAGAAGAATCAATGCTAAAAGGTGGATGACTGTGATTACTGACAAGCCATTGATCTGAAATTTAGAAGTTGAGTGGGAATATTTTATTTTAATTAAGATAAAATTACATCCTCCTCCTCTCTCCAGTTCCTCCCATGTGCCCTCCTTTCAATCCCTCCCATGTCCCCCCTAATTACCTCTCAGCTCCTCCTTTTATCTATTTTTATAGATATATACACATAAACTTATAAATATAGCCAGAGTCCATTTAGTGTTGCTTGTGTGGATATGTTTTCACAACAATCAGTTGGTAATAGATATGGATGATTTCAGGGTATCATCCCAGAGAAAGAGGGATTCTTCTTCTCAGCAGTTATTAGTGACCTATAGTTCTTTTGGAATGGAAACCCCTAAGACTTCCCATTTCCTAATTATCGTACTGATATCGTCATTGTTCAGCTCTTGTTTAGGCAATTACATGGTTGTGGTATCATGGAAAAAGCTTTCCTGTGATTTCTAGAAGATATAATCTTGTAGTCAATATCCTGGTTCTCTGGCTCTTAAAACCTTTCTGTCTCATCTTTTAAGTTCCCGGAGCCTCAGGTATAGGAGTTGAATTGTACATGCATCCATTGATTGGATCAGGACATTCCAAGATCAGATAATCTCAACATGTTTACCAGCTGTAATTTTCCATGAAGCTCTCGATCTGCTGTAAAGGGAAGCTTTTTTGATGATAGGTAAAAGCAACACTTATCAATTTGTAGAAAGAAACATTTTAGGAGGCAGTGAGGAATTATGCTGTTCTGCTAAACTGGTTCTCCTCTAAGAACTACCACGTCACTGTTACCATAAATTTGGTTTCTAAGCACTGGGCATGATTTAGAGGGTCTTATGTCCAATTAGGAACTGTTTGTTACTCCTAAGGTATGTGTGCCTCTATTGCATTTTTACAATTATTTTGTTATACTGCTTATTGCTGTGGCTCATAGGCAGCGCAGAGAGGTTGGAATATTGATTGCTTCCATACTTTGACAACTTGCAGTGAGAGTTAGATTGTAAAAAGGAGGCTTTCAAGTTAAATATGTCTGAAGTGTGTGGTGAATCAGCATCAGCACATTACTTTCAACTTTTGGGAGGCAACAAAGGGGAACAGCAATTGTTTCATTTTGGGAGTCTCTTAAAGTACTCTGACCATCAACTCAAAAGGAATTTTCTCATGACTGGTATTAGGGTTTTTGTTAGATAGTCTACAGCTCTTGTGGGGAAACCTCTCAGTCCAAATAGCATAGCTTCACATATACACATAGACACCACATATACACATAGACACATAGACACACAGACACATGTACACGGGCATGTGATAATATTACGTAAATATAAAATAACGTGATTCCCTAAGGTTTTTTCATGCATCCTTAGTATTATTGGTCTATCCCTCTCCTTCTGTAATGACTTCCCTCTACCTTAAAAATTTTAAACACCCTCTTTACATCACCTGTATTCTGATGTCCCCCTCTCTTTTCCCCATGGTCCCTGTTTACTTTTCTAGTTTTGGTTAACTCATGTCTTATACTCACATCTAAAGATTCTGAGGTATAAACTACAAATGAAGGACAATGTGAAGTGCTTGTCTTTCTGCTTCTGGGTTATCTCATGCAATATGCTCTTTTCAAATCCATCTATTCATCTGTAATGTTTATGAGTTCATTTTTTTTCTTTAAAACTGAGTAGTGTTCCATTGTGTATACATACTGCATTTTCATTACCTATTCATCTTTTGAATGGCATCAAGGCTGTTTCTGCTTCCTAGCTATTGTGACTAGAGGGGTAATGAACCTTGCTGAGGAATTAACTGTCAAATAGGATGTCTAGTGTTTGGGTATATGCCAAGGAGTAATTTATTTGTGTCATGTGGTAGATTTATTTTCAGATGTATGAGAATTCTCCACATTGATGTCAAGAGTGAGTACACAAGTTTACAATCCCACAGACAATAACTATAGGCTCCCCTGTTCCTCACAACTCTCACCAGCATTTGATGTCAGTTGTTTTGTTGGTTTTAACTGTTTAAACATGGGTAATATGACATCTCCATTTTATTATAAAACAAATTTCCCTCATTGCTAAATATGATGAATACCTCATGAAATATTTCTTAGTAATCTTTATTTATTGTTTTAAGAACTCTCTGTTCCAATTCATAGTTCATTTTTGAACTGGGTTATTTGTTTTCATGAGATGTTGTTTTTTGAGTCCTTTATATATTCTGTATATTAATATGCTGTCAGATGTATAGCTAGCAGAGATGGGCTCTCACTCTGTGATTTCTTATTCACTTGATTGATTGTTTCCTTAGCAGTACAGAGGTTTTTAGTTTTATGAGCTCCTACTTGTCAATTCTTGTCTTAATTCACAGGCAAACGGAATCATATTCAAAAAATACTTTCCTACATGTATATCTTGTAGGTATTGCCTATATTTTATTTCTAGCTGTATTAGTATCTCAGCTTAGAAGTTGAGATTTTAGAAACAAGTAAAGACTATTCTCTGTTTGGTGACACTCATTTCAAGGACATAAGTTACTACTACATATATATTAATGATTATATATATATAATTTAAAACAATTACTATAAGCTTCAGATCTTTTCTAAGAATTATGTTTTAAGTATTAAATCTGCTAATTTCTGATATTTAAACTTTATATCAATTGATTTGCATTTTGGTAGAATTTGCTACTACTTTTTATTTATCTCAGATATAATCAAAATTAATTGAAGTTATCAGATAGTAAGGTGTTATGATACTTACCTACAAAATGCCTGTGAGCTGAGCATTTCTAAGATAGTAGCAATAGGATGATATGTCTCAAATTAGACAGGACTACAAAGTGAGTTCAAGACAAACCTAATACAATCCCACATGCACAGATATTCCATCTCAAAATCAAGCAAACAAAGTCATCATGTTTCTTTTAAGAAAATTGATAATCTAAGAAAATAAGTTATTGATTTATATAAAAATAAATATTTATAGTATTACATACAATTTTAAAACACCAACAAAGAAGACATTAGGGAGAAAGTCCCATGTTTGGAGTGAAGGAAAATGTGAGTTATCTGATCATTTCTCTCTTTTAAAAAAAAGAGGACTAAAATATCATATATCTGGACTTATTGTAGCCTATCTAATAAAATTTGAAGTATAATGAGACAATAAAAAGAAAAATCTGAAAATATATAGCAAAATAACACGTAGAACTTTGAAGTAATCAGGCATGTTAAAGGAGTCATGATAAATGTGTGCATAGTTCACTAACTAGTGGAAGCTGTGTCACTTGTCACTTAAGGATCAAGGTGCCCAAGTACTACTTCTCTGTTTAGTTTTTTGGTTTGGTTTTGGTGTTAATTGGGGGCAAAGGAGGCCAGGAGTCTATGGTGGTGTATTCTTCAATTACTCTCCACATTTGTTAATTGAGACAGAGATTCTTACTGAACCAAAGCTCATGGATATGGCTAGGCTCGATATTCTGAGAGATTCTTAGATCTACCTGTCCCATCCTCTTCAAGGCTGCAAGCTAGGCTTTTTTTCATAATGCTATGAACCCAAACTGAGGTCCCCATGTATTCACCAACAGCATTTTCCTACTGAACCATTTCCCAGACCCAAATTCCCTGTTTGTATGCTAAAGTGTAAAATGTGAAATGTTTAATATTAATTTTTGTATAAATATTTATGTTTCTATAATATTAAAGAGAACTATTTTAGAACACTTTACTTTCTTTATTTTGAAGATTAAAATTTAATAGAATGTTCCCCTTCTCTTTTCTCCCTCCAAATCTTCTCATTTATCCATTCTCATTCTTTTCCAAATTCATGGTCTCTTTGTCACTAGATGCTATATACATATGTTACATATACATATTCACATATATTCCAAATTATAACCTTCTCATTCTCCATAATATCAATTATATTTACGTTTTCAGGGATAACTGGAGCACTGAACAACCAATTGATGTGCTCTTCCTTGAGGAAAGTCACCTATCCTGTTCCCAGATAGCCTCAGTTTTCTATAGTACTCTGTGAAGGGTTGAGACCTCATAGACTTGTCTCCACAATATTTAGCATGTTCACTGACATAGCCTTGTTCAGCTAATATTTGGACTGTCATGCTGGTAAGGCTTTATGGGCGTAGCTTCTGATATTACCAGGCTACACAATATCACAGCATATTCCATGATTCATTGGTTATTTACAATGTTTCATTCCCTTCTTTCTTGGTGCTTCCTGAGCCTTAGGTCCAGGAGTGTTTTGTACATATTAAAACTGTGCTGTGATTTTCTTTACTTGTCTTCAAAAAAAATATTTCCTAGATTAGGGATGAAGACTTCAGTTTTCTGTGGACATAAAGACAAATATCTATAGATTGTTTGCTATTGTTCTCAACCTGTGGATCATAACCCCTTTGGGAGTAGAATAATCTTTTTGTGGAAACATCTAAGATCACTGGAAAATGAAGATAGTTAGATTATTATTTATAACAGTAGAGAAATTATAGTTATGAAATAACAATGAAAATAAATTTATGGTTGCAATCTCGACAACATGCAGAACTATATTGAAGCAGCATTAGGAAGATTGAGAACCACTGCTAGGCTGTCATATTATATTTTTTTATTATTTTATTTGTTTATAATCCTGTCTTTTCCCCCTAACCTGATCTCCACTGCCTCAGTGTCTTATCCCATTCTTCCTCTCCCCTGACTCCAAGAGGATGCTCCCTGACTCCCTGGGACCTTAAGTCTGTCCAAAATTAGGCTATCTTCTCCCACTAAAGTCAGACCTGGCAATCCTCTGATATATATGTGTCAGGGGGCTTAAAACCAGCTTGTGTATGCCACCTGGTTGGTAGGTTAGTGTCTGGGTACTCCTAGGGGTCCAGGTTAGTTGAGACTGCAGAATGGAAACACAGACCGTATGGGAGATGGTGTTTATGGGTGTCTGACCTGTTGCCCTCACTGCAGCAAATCTTCTGGGAGACCTGAAGACTGTGGAGTGTTGAAAGGGATAGATACACTGTTATTTATTATATTATTATAATTATTATAAAATTAATGTTTTTAATGAAACCAATAACTGTGATTTCACTAAGTTGGTAGTTAGGTTTCTAGTATCAGACATAGTTTTCCTCCTGTTGAATAGGTTTTAAGTTCTGCTCTTTTTAGAGAGGTGTTGTATACTGCCAACATATGTGTTCTACCACTGCACTCTTAGGGTTATATTGTCATGCTGGTCATTGTTGTGGTCCTTAGGCATTATAGCTGGGGAACTGTTGTTGCTTGCCTCCTTCCTTCAGAAGCATGCATAGTACTTTTTGGAACAATGAAAGCTAGCACTAGAACTGGAGAGATGGTTCAGCGGATAAGAGCTCTAACTGTTCTTCCATAGGTCCTGAGTTCAAATCCCAGCATGGTGGCTCATAGCCATCTGTAATGAGATCTGATGCCTTTTTCTGGCATGTCTGAAGACAGCTACAGTGTACTTACATATAATAAATAAATAAATCTTAAAAGAAAAGAAAGCTAGCCCTCCAGGAAGTACCGTGCAAGACACTTATTTTCTTTATATAATATATTTTATTTTGTGCACTATATCTCATAATTTCAGGACAATAAAACTGCATTACATATGTTGAAGGATCCCATTTAAAAGTGAAAGGCAATGAAAAGAAAATCATTTTTCTTAAGAATACTAAAGAACGGACATAAAAAATTAGAAGATACATCAAAATTTCTTTCTCTGGAGAAACAGCCATGATTTGAATAAAACAAATTTCAAATTATTATGAAAAAACAGGAGGTCTTTTGCAGAGAACAAGTGAGCTACAGTTCACCCTGTACACCACCCTGAGTTTGTTGATTCAGAGCATGTTATAAATGCTGAGCCAACAAAACATCCTTAGTAGCTCAATGTAAAATGAACATAAAAGGAAAACATATAAGAAAATTCATCCAAAAAATAAAAATTACCTCTAATAAAAGAGCCTGAGAACACTTAATGAATTACATTAAACAATGTAAGAGAACATGCCACAGTGAATTAAATAGCCTCAATAAAAGCATATTAAAATCTTTGAATTGCAAGTTTCAAACACAGAACAGAAATTAACATGTAATCCAATCATTATAAGAAGTGTTTTATGCTACAATGCATATTAATAACAAAAGACATGAAATAAAAGTTTAAAAAATATTTTGAAGGGGCTGGAGCAGTGACTCAGCAGTTAAGAGCACTGACTGCTCTTCCAGAGGTTTAATGTTCAATTCCCAGCAAACATGTGATGACTCACAAGCATCTGTAATGAGAACCCATGTCCTACACTGGTAAGTCTGAAGACAGTGATGATGTACCCATATAAATAAAATAAATGAGTCTTAAAAAAATATATCTTGAAAACTAAATAATATAGTACCATGAAGAACATGGATTACATTTCAAAGTTAAGGAGATATTTTTATAATAACTAATGACAATAAAAAAGAAAGAATTTTTTGTAGATTTTGATCAAAGCAGAAAGCAACAAAAAAAAAGAGAGAGAGAATGCTATATTTACTTGAAGAAATGGAAAGCTGACAAATATCAACACTATATATTTTTTACATCAAAATTAAGAAATAGGGGAAAGAAAGATGCCTCAGTGAATAAAAACACTGGCTGCTCTATCAGAGGACTGGGTTCAATTCTCAGTACCCACATGGTTACTCAGCCATAACTGCAGTCCCAGAAAATCAAATGCTTTCTTCTCTCCTCCAGTTGTTCCAGATGTTAGTTAGAGTTGTGCACATACATACATAAAGGAAAACCACTCACACATAAAATAAAAGATTTTTATTAAAATTAATCTATTCAATACCACCCAGTTAGCACTGAAAACATTTACATACAAGTAACATTATACAGATAAGCAGAAGATTGTGTGTGTGTGTATTTATGTGCAATCATTAAATTACAATAAGGGTTGTGTATTTTAAGGCTAAATAACACAAGGAAATTATAAACTAGGCATTGTTTTAATATAGCTAAGTTCTAAAAGTATGCCCATATAAAACAATTTTCCCCTTAAGAACTCTTGCAATGCTCTATACGTCATCATACAGAATTAGTTACAGAATTAACTCAGCCAATCAAGGAATCAGCAAGCTCTTCAGCAAAGAATGAATTCTATGCACTAAAAGGATTTCATTGTTTATCTAAGATTTTTTAAAAAGTGGTTAAAGACAGAGACAAGAACCAGGACAAATTATGCACCCCTACTTCTTGCCACCTGTATCAGTTGGGAAAGATGCCCCTGTTCCTCATCAGCTGCAGCACTCAGGAGATTGCCTGAGCATAACAGTAGAGCTGTCCCTGGTAGGGGGGACGTGAGTGGGCCATCTAGAAGGCATGCGCAATGGAGAGCTGGCCCCTTCACTTACCTGCTGGGAAGTGGGATGGGCATGGAGGTGATGTCCTTCCTCGTTGTTACTCATAACCTGAGGCAGTTGGGACAACTGGCCCCAAGGTCATTAGAGTAGGAGAGCTGGCTCTGTCTCTCACTAGCTGTAGCAATTCATAAAGAGGGAGGCAATACAGTGGAGTCTGCCCATTTGGTGAAAGCATGTGTAAGTCACCCCTAAGGGAATGAGAACTGGAGAACTAACCTCGCTGAGATGGAGCGGTGCTGGAGAGATCACCCTGGAGGTATAGATAGGGGAGAGCTGGAAGGTCGACCAGCTCATTTACCACCGAGTCCCAGATTAAGGGCTTTGAGTTGTCCCACCCCAAAATATGTATCATCTGTGAATAGCTGGGACATTGTAAAAGGGTCAGTCCTACTGATCCAAAGCTGTAGAATGACACAGGACAACAACAGGATAACCAAGGTATCCTGGTGTGGAGCCAATACTGATGGTGTAGTACTGATGACCAGAGACCTTAAGTCAGACCAAAGATTCATTGCAATGAATATTTGCAAGTGAAGATCTGTGGAGAGAAAAGTATACTGTGAGACACACCATGACATACTACACTACAGCTTCCATGACAAAATGCTTTCTATGCTTTGTTTTGTGTGTGTGTGTGTGTGTGTGTGTGTGTGTGTGTGTGTGTTGTTTATTTTCTTTTGGTGGAGAAGTTGCAAGGGCAAAGGGTGCATATGAAGAGATGGGGAGATGAGTGGGACTCACAAATAATCAATAAAACATTCAGAAAAGAAAGATTTTAAAATACTAGAAGAAAGCTATGTGCTTTCCACGAACATGTTCCAAACTTCAGAGAACATAGATGAAATATCCTTAGAAAATATAATTTTGTGGATTTATCATAATAGAAAGCTTACACAAGCAATTTCAGTGAAACAGGTGTGTGTGTGTGTGTGTGTGTGTGTGTGTGTGTGTGTGTATACATGTACTGGCACTCTGCAACTAAAAGACTATGAAGGTCATTTCAAAATTTACTCAACAAAAATACAGCAATCCAAAGGATGTAATGCTACTTCTAGGGTGAATTTAATTACAAGATAATTGTAATACTGTACAACTGTTCTACAGCTCAGAAAGTAAGCGAATACTTTGTACTACACGTGAGTCCTAAATTGAAACACATAGAAAACATATAGAACAATTTTGCTTACTAATATTTGTACAATTTTCCTAAATAAAAGATTAGTTAAGATTATAGTACAAAACAAAGAAGATTATGTATACGGATGCAGTAGTTGTTCTTGAGTGACAGATTGGATTCACAGAATTCCTGGGAAATTGATTAAATACCTCTTTGGAAGTATCTGTGAGATATTTTCAGACAAGATTAAAATATGATAGCTCTGCTGTGATAAACGGCCCAGTTCATTCATGGAGTCAAGGGTGAATGGACAGCTAGGAGGAGGTATAAGTGTGGAAATGGGACCTACTTGAAGAAATTGAGTCATTGGGGCAGTACATTTCAAGGACATATCCTATCACTGTCTGGCTTTCACTACTACCTGAACCATGCCTTTGTTCCATGATGTTTCTGCCCTAACTTAGCCCAAAAGCACCTGAGCCCAGAAGCCACTGGCTTAAAGCTCTGAAATCATGAGCCAACATAAATATTTCATTCTTTTATCAGGTATTTCAGACAACAACAAAATGTCTATCCAACATAATGACTATTTGAAATGTTTCTAACATGTGTGAGGGTAAAAAGATATCTGTCAAATTAACTGCTTACTATAAGGTATATTGTCATCTCTATAAATAAATTTAAAAACTTGTAGCAAATTCTGGCACTAACTTTAATTAAAATGTATTTTGAAATATATATATATAATATTTATATACATATACATAATATATACATTTTAAATTTTATATATATATATATATATATATATATATGTTTAGTATGTATACATAAATACTACATACTTAGTCCTAAGCCTATCTATTAGATAAGGCAAATAGTACACACATATATATACATTTAAAATTTTCTATACATATATATATGTGTGGATGTTTAGTATGTATATATAAATACTACATACTTAGTCTTAAGCCTATCTATTAGATAAGGCAAATAGTAACAAACAAATATATACACATATATGCGTATAAATTTTAAAAAATAATTCTATACAAAGAAAGTAGAGAAAATGCAGTTTTGCTCCTTTATAAACTACATTGAGAAACTATAAATCAAAAGTCAGATGGAATTAAATGCAATTTTATAAAATAGTGTGTACATCATTCTTCACCAGTCAAGTAAAACAGATGACATGGAAACAAAAAAAAAATTACACAGCTAAATTGCTATTATCCCCAATATTTAAAGAATGCTTTGGAGGGAAAGTATCAAAACCAAACAAATATTAGTACAAAATTTTCATAGATGTCAAAAGCAAACTAGTTAAACATAGAATGATATATAATTTTACTTGTGATGTTAAAAAGCAAATCCTACTGAGAATCCATGTGTCATTGACTAAATTGGAAAAAATGTCAAAGGTTAAAAACATTCTGTTGAAGATTGTGGGAAACAAGCCCTCTTCAGAATCACTACCATGAAAGAAAAATCGATTTAGTCCTGTGTTTATAATTTACCCTGACCACCCTATGTTTATGTTTTTCACCATTATTTAAAAAGAGATTTTTAAAAATCTGTACACCAAAAATAGAACAAAATTTTATTCTGCATAATATAGGATACTATATTGCTTTAAATAAAAATATTAAGAAAATATATTTGAACTTAAATGTGGTGAGTCTATGATATGCTATTAAAGGAAAATGAAGGTATATACAATGGGATTCTTTTGGCATTAAAATGATCATCTATATTACATATAATATATCATAATGCCATATTAAGAATACCTATTTATGAAGATAGATAAATACAGTCATGACATAAACTGGGAAGGGAGTATATAATAATATGGAAATGAAAACAAACTCCCCTTCACTTGTTTCTTGGAGAAATGCTAATTTTGGCCTAAGCCAATAAAAACACAAGGTTAACTTGAAATTCCCTTTCATTGAATAAATGTTTGAGTAAGATGAGTAAGGACATGCTGAAATAAAAGCTAATCCTGTGCTGTTATTGAATAAAAGTAAAAATGAAGAAATGAAAACAATCATCCATGGGAAATACCAGCTGGGAAACATTAACAATTTTGGAAATGAAAACCTAGCATTTGTAATTATTATAGTAATAGCAATGAGCAATTGTTGCTAAAATATTTGTGGATTTGGGCAGAAGTGGATATTTGTATTTTCCTCAAAGCTCTAGTAAGATATAATATTTATAAAGACATAGATGTTATATTTTTAATAAGTAAAGATTAATTAACAATGCATGTGCAATGGATAAATTGGACATCTTTGACAAATGATTGAGCCACATTACAGTTAGGATCCACAGGAATCATAATCTGCCCAGATGAAACAAAACACTTGCTGAAGATGATTAGCTTGAATCAATAATACATAAAATTTTAGAGTAACCCTTACCAAAGCCATTCTTCTAGCACAAGAATACTGTAGCCATAACTATATGCTGAGATGTTGCTAAACCCCAGAAAATGCTGTGATCCCCCTTCAACAAGTGAGTGGTGCTTGACTAGCAAGACTTTAACAGACTAAAAAGAATCATGGAGAATAATGTGTTGTTCCTGCTATACTCAGTAGCTTTTAAATCTTCTATGGGTTCTACTGAAATAAATGAATAATTACAGTTTTTCAATGTTATGCTGCCTAAATGTGATGATTTTATTATATAGTATTATAAGACAGTTTTTGAAGGTATATGCTGAAATGTTCAAGAATAATGAAAAATATGCCTAAAATTATTATTTAGCAATTGTGCTACTTATTAGAATATTTGCTTTGAATTTTTCGTAATTAAAAAAGAAAACAAGAAAAAATGATGCTCCAACAAATAGTGATGTTTTATGTGAGATTGAACTTCAGCAGTTTAGAATTTTTATTTTTTAATATTCTAACCCAGAATTTCTAAACGTTAGATGTATTATGATTTTATTGTTTGACTATAAAGTTTGACATCTATACTGACAAATTTATTTTTCCAAGTAGGATTTTTTAAAAGCTGCCACTTTAACTTGAAATTTTTAAGTAGGTCTTAGGAAAATCCCTATTACCATTTTTGAACATTTTCTAACGATGATGAACACTCAAATTTAAAAAGACTGTGACTTTTTTTCATCCCTAAGAATTGAAAAAAACACAGCCGATGTTAAAAATTCATTAAGAATGAGTTTTTTACTATAATGTAAAATATTATCTGTAAGCATCAGCAGCTTCCCTTGCATGACTCATTTAATACATAAGTTATTTTTGCCCTTTCTTGCATGCTCATTACAAGTTGCTACTAGGATAGCATATGTGAGAAGCAAAACCACAAATGTTTCTAGGAAAGCCACAGAGCAGTGTTTTTCCAACTTTGAAGAACATCGCTAAAAGCACCTTTCTGAGTCACAGGCACCTGGAATCTTTATGGGGCACAGAGGAATTTTTCAGTGTTTTTACTTCATCATGAAAACCGCTGACTTCCAAGGTGACTCCTAGCTCAAGAACCTATTCAGTAGACGTCTGGGCTTTGGTTCTGAGGAACTCAATGTAAAAATATCTATTCTGCAAAGACCAATAATGAGTATAAGAGTTCAGAAGATTGTATAGTTTTCCTCAGAATCAGCTCAAGGCCACTGATTGTCTCACAAACAGCTGATATAGAAGAGTAAAATGTCAACTAAAAACAGAAGCAATGATTCAGGTAGAAACACCATTCATCCTAAAAATTGGAATACGTAAAACACAAGCAGTGTAGAGGAGATGGGAAGCCGACCTGAGGAAGTGTGTCTGTTTACTTTGGCTTCCTCAAAATCCATACTTTTTTGGACCTATACTGATAACCCCAGAACAATCAATAGACAAAGGCACAAAGTTTACAAATGTCACATGGGGTTCGTTTTACCTCATATCTGTATGTTTCACAATTTATATTAACTCTGCCATGAAATAACAGTTTTCCTACTTAGATTCTACTTTTTGTAAGAGTAAGATCATGGACTTGATCTATGAAAACCTCTCTAAACTGTCTGATTCTTTCAGCCAATTTTTTTTTTGACATAAAGACTTCCTAAAATTATTGATTTGCCTGCCAGTTTGATCCCAATGTTTCTCTAAGTTACTCAACTAAATCATTAGAGTTACTCAGCTATAAAGATGATCAGCATATTGTGTAAGGTCTCAGTAAGTCACTGCTAGATAGTAAATGAAAGACTTCACAGACAAATGTTTGTCCACAATTACCTGACTCTAATGCCGAGGGAATTCTGCCAGTGGCACCCGAGAATAATATAATACAGTCTCACATCTATGGACAATGGCTTTTGATAGGCAGAGTTCTCAGCTCAAGCCATATTCTCTCTTTTCTTTTTCTTGTTTCTCTTAAAAGGATCCTCAAAGTGTCTTTATTTAGGTTTCTAATGCCTGAAAGATGTTTCAATAAAGCAGCTATCACATATTTTCCTTGTAATGTCCCCTCCTCTTATAAGCAGGAAATATCTATTTAAAAAAGTGAAAATATTAAAATCAAAGTTAAAAAATAGAAAATGTCATTCTTCTTAATCTAGGTAAGTTGGTTTCACATTTTAATTAATTAATTAGTTAATTAATTAATTATTTTACTGATCCTGAGAACAAACATCTACATGGAAGACTACTTGCATCTCAGGCAAGCAGCTTAAGAATTCTACAACAGCAAAAGCAGTGTTGAGTAGTTTTATAACCTTCTCACTAATAAAAATATGCTTAGTATATGAGTTCACGTACATTTCTCCTTTCATGACATTATAAGTTTTAAAAATAAAGTCAGAAATATTTTAGTGAAAATAATTACTTTAAAAACTTTCACAAAGGTTTAGATGACACTCCTGCAGTCATGTAAAATGGGAAGGAGCAAGATTGTCTTGCTGAGGAAACACCTTGACCTCATGCAGTGGCTTCTGAGAAATCATCAGTTCTTTTGGTGACCTCTTTGTCAGTATGCACACTCTGTCCATTTCAGCCAGGGAGGGTTGGGTTAAACTAACTGCTTATCATTGTAGGTGATAAGCTTTGACCCTGGGTCTGCAAGCAATCAAGGCAAGCACTTTAGCACTGAGGTATAAACCCAGCACTTTAACATTTTATTTTGAAACAAAGTCTCACTCTGAATTATAGGCAGAGTCTTGAGCTTGCCATCTTCTACCCTCAGAACTCCTACATAGGTAGGCTTGGAAACCTGCTACACCAGGCCTAGTCAACATTGCTTTCCATGAAGCAGATTCAGAATCATTCAAATTCCTCACAGGACTTAGTATGTAATACAACTATGTGTCCTCTAAACAGGAACTAATTGGAACGTGTAACAATAATCACCTACTACAAGAATTGTTTACAAATTAAACATTAATATTTTCTCAAAATATAAAGTTATTCATGTGGCTCTGGCTGTGCTCAACATTCGTGAACTCTTGGTCTAGCCCTTCCAAATTCAAAAATTCTAGAACTTGCAGAAATCCGAGTCTACTCCTTATATTTACTTGAGATTCTATAGTGCTTGCCACTGCTTTTCATCTATTTTATAATGCCTTTCTAGGGAAACTGCTTCTACTAGCAACACCAAACATTTTCTCTGACCTCTTAGTAATAGAAGTATCACACAATTGAATGAAGTCTACTCTATAGAAGAGAATAAAGAGGTTCTTACATTCCAGAAATACCTTAGCATTCCATGGAAGAATGAGAACAACAGTGGAATGTCCCAGCAGAAAAAAGCTTTAACCCCATCACCCCCCCATTCTCAGCTTCCCTCCTGCTCTGCCCTCTCTCCATTGTCTGCCACCTTGTCTCCCATTTTTAGCCCATTGATCTATAGCAGAGCTCTTGTTGAAAGATCTCTCTTTTGTAGGAGAAAATTACTCATGTCCTTCTCTTATTGCTGAATGTGCCTAAACACACATCGATTAAAATGTTTCTGCAGTTACCAGTTCTATTCTGCTTTAAAAATAGCTGTGTTTGAAAACAACAATAATGGCAGAGGAAATCTATCTATATAACAGAGCCAAAGTCAATCTTTGAAGTTGGCTTCTTTCCAATGGATAACACACAACTCTATTCTAAGTATCTAAGTTGAGGATCATGACTTTATTAAGGAAATTAAACTGGGTCCAAGTTACCAAATCTCCTTCGGCTCCCCTTTTGATCTTGGTCATCACTCACAAGCATAGTGTTAGTTTTTGGTTTCTTCAAGTTGCACTTTTTTTTTAATCCTTAGTAAGTCCTGCCATGAATTTAATGTAGTTGTTTGTTCATTGGTTTATATACAGAACAGGTAACGTTTACTTTGTTACTCGGCTGCTTTGTTAAGGATTTTCTTTAATGCAGTTGCCATAGGTTGACAATAAGACTCTCTTCTCTTCTCTGCCATAACTCAAATATTACTATGGCATGAGGGCTCCTCCTTTGTTAATGTGATCAAAGAATTTATAAAGGAGGATTCACACTGTAGTCAGCCTGCTTTTACTCTGTTATTATAACATGCAAATGCAGCCAGAGAGTTTTCATCAAGAAGGTACACTTGCGGGGCAGTGGTGGCATACGCCTTTGATCCCAGCACTTGGGAGGAAGAGACAGGCGGATTTCTGAGTTTGAGGCCAGCCTGGTCTACAGAGTGAGTTCCAGGACAGCCAGGGCTATACAGAGAAACCCTGTCTCAAAAAAACAACAACAAAACAAAACAAGAGTATACTTGCTGGGCAGTTCTGGTACAGGCCTTTAATCCTAGCACTTGGGAGGCAGAGGCAGGCAGATTTATGAGTCCGAGGCCAGCCTGGTCTACAGAGTGAGTTCCAGGACAGCCAGGGCTACACAGAGAAACCCTGTTGCAAAAACACCAAATAAATAAATAAATAAATAAAATATTACCTTATCACTTTGGAATATTTAAAAATGTCTAGAATATTTGGAATTTTAAGATAAAATAACGTGTAAATATATAAATTAAAACAAAATGATTGACAAAAATATGAATTCTATTAATGACTATGGTTTGCAGAGAGAAATGCATGTTTATAATCTTGAATTATGTATCTAGCTTGTGTTATTTTACAGGAAGTGTACATTGAAAGCAAAATAAGAGCAAAAGGGCAACACACAAAAAGTTGAGAGACATCAACCATTGCTTAAAAGTGAAAAAAGATTTGTGGACATTCTCTTCCCAATTCTGTGAACTTGACTTACTCTTGGTAAGCAAGGTACCCTCTACATACATGGAGAATAGAATTTCTCACAGGAGAAAAGCAGAGTGTAATAATGTATTTATATTTTATTTCCAGACAACAGATATCCTTGACAAGATGTTGAGTCTTGAAGGTCAGCCCAGTTTTTCTGACCCAGTATCCTGTAGCTCCTCATCTTGCATGAAACACTAAGACTGAAGTGTCAAACTACAGGTTTAAAATGATTGCAAATTCTTCTACCTAGAATCTTGACTACACAGAACAATGCTTCACAGCAGATAGGTGACTGCACAAAGGAATCAGAAGAATGTGTCTGTGTAGAGTCATATACGAATTCAGTCAGGTGAGAGCCCCATAACTCTGCATGCTCTACTCAGTGATATGTTCAGACTCAGCTCAGGCCACCCCTGCATACTCAACCACTAGAGAGTTGTCTTAGATCTCTGTCCATGCTGCTTCCTCATACCCATGTTCTCCAAAGTGTTCACCTTTGTTCATGATCTCTGGGTGCAGCAAAGAACATTCTAAATATATTTCCATTAAGAAATTAAGTCCTGACACCTCATTAAACTAAAAGCCTTTGTACAGCAAAGAAAACAGTCATTTACAAAGGTAGCACTGAGAGGTCAGCTTGGAAACTTTGAGATACTCCACCAGGGTCCCCTTTCCCCTCTGAGTACAGGGAAGAAACAGGTTAGAAAGCACGTAGGCTAGAAGGGAGAGGCTAATTAAGCCCATGCTATCTCATTCCCTAAATATCAATCAGTTTAAAAGTCACACTGTTCTGAGAATCACATTGTTCCTAATGGTGGCTGCTCTAAAATCCTATATAAGGTCCCTGAACGGGCTACTCTGGGCTGCTCTCCTGTTATGTTATGCAGAGCAACCTCAGCATGCTGATGAATCAATAAATTTCTCTTGCATTTTGCATCAATCCCTGACTCCATGTATTCACTCGGAGGGTCTCATGTAAGTTAAGACTCCTCAGAATCTTACAGCACAAAGGAAAGGAGAGAATATATGTGGCTTAAATATCTAATAGAAGATTAATAACCCAAATATAAAAAATAAAATCAAGAAAAGAAATGAACCAATTCATGAAATGAGCACAGATTTAACCAGAAAGTTTCCAAAAAGAAAAAATAATACAACTAGGAAAATATCTTAAAAATAGTATAATATCCTTGAACCAGTGGGTAAGGCAAATTAAAACTACTTTGAGATTTCATCTTAGCCTAGTCAAATTGACTAAGATCAAAGAATCAACTTAAATGCCGGAGAAGATTTTGGTAAAAGGACACTTTCAGCCACTATTAATGGGATAACAAACTAGTAAAAGAATGCAGGAAATCAGTATGGAGAATTTTCAAAATTCTAAAATTTGCTGTACCACATGTTCCAACTATACCATCCCTTCATATATGTACAAAGGAGTGATATCCTACTACAGAAAACCTAACTCAGTCGGGTTTGTTTTTCTTATATTCCCAATGTCCAGAAAATGGAATCAGCCTAGATGTCAATTAATTGACAAATAGATAATGAAAATGAGGCATATGTGAGGGAACTCAGATCCAGAAAAAAAAAAAAAAAGTCACATGGTCTCTCTTACTTGTGCATCCTAGATCTGAATCCTTTGATTTGAATATATAAACTGGAGTAGTCACAGAGGCCAGAGTAGAAAGTGACAGGAAGACCTGTTAGAGCAGAGGTCCTGGAGAAGGGGAAATTGGGACAAAAATACCATAAAGCAAGAAAGGTTATAATAGGTCATACATAAATATATAATATAATAATGTAATATAATAAAATGATTACTATAACGTACCTAATGCATACAAATTATTTAATCATACATATATGTCTATGTTTATGTCTATGTCTATGTCTATGTCTATATGTCTATGTCTATGTCTATGTCTATGCATATGTATATAAATGCAAAAGAAGTTAGGACTCCCAGAGGGAGTTTCAGATGGGAGGAATTGTAGGTGATAGATGGAAGTATAGAAATTGTCTAAAAACAGTAAACTCATATACGAAATTTTAAAACTAAGAATTTTAGCTAGACATAGTGCTGCACACCTTTAATCCCAGCACTTGGGAGACATAGATAGGCAGATATCTATGAGTTTGAGGCCTGCCTGGTCTTCATAGTAAGTTTTAGGAGAAGCAGAGCTACGTAGTGAGGCCCTGTCTCAAAAAGAAAAGAAGAGAAAAGAGAAGAGCAGAAAAAATAGAAAAGAAAACAACAGAAACAATTTCAAATTAATAATTTATGGACATTAGGTGAGGAACAAAAGCTGATGTTGTCTCTCTTGCCATGCACACACAACATGTACACATTAGGGTGTGCACACACACACACACACTGACACACACACATGCATGCATACACATATTCATGTTCATCTTTGCACAATATACCTGCTCATGAACTCACACATATGTACATAACAAAAAAAAAGTGCTTGTAATTTTCCAAAAGAAGTACTTAGCATTGTGAAATCTCCTTTTAAGCAAATGTATCTCACAGTGTCTTCTACATTAACATAAGAACCAGAAAGAGCAAACGGTGGAGCAAGACCTAGAAAGTCGTGTGGACATGAGCTCAGCTTTCTTCATGATAGTTAACAGAAGGGAGAAATGCTCTCAAGAACAAGTAAGTGCCGGGCAGTGGTGGTGCACACCTTTAATCCCAGCACTTGGGAGGCAGAGACAGGCAGATTTCTGAGTTTGAGGCCAGCCTGTTCTACAGAGTGAGTTCCAGGACACCCAGGCCTACACAGAGAAACCCTGTCTCGAAAACAACAACAACAACAACAACAACAACAACAACAAAAACAACAAAAAAGAGGAAGGACAAGTAAGTGCCACAGAGTACTGCTGAGGCAGTGGAGGGAACGAGAATAATCATGATTAAAGGCCAATATTTTTGGCAGTCCTCAGGACATTATGCAACCTCATCAAGTGCTTTGCTGCTAAGCTACATCTCCAACTTTAAAAGAAATCTATTTTTGATAGCTTTCTAACATGCATTACCCTTCAGTTTCTCTGTCTCTAAATGAACGTTTTAAGATAACCTTTGGACATTTGCTATGAACATATTAAAATTTCTATAAGTTTTAATATTGATTTATTCTAGTGTATCTCTAAATCCAGCTGATTCCAGTGGCTAAGGATTGCCCTATTACAATAACAGTTTATTTTGAGAATGATCCTAACTTGTACATTCTTCCTGCACTATTATGCTGCCATTCTCAATTATGTCTTTAAATTTAACTTACAGAGTTAAAATTCTCTAGCCTCAAAACAGCAGACTGAGAAGACTGAGAAGATAAGAGAAAAGAGTTTAGGTGTGTGGATACCTAATTTCCTCACCTCATGCTTTGGTCCCAAAAGGTCACTAGCCACCAAGTGGATGAAGAAAAGACTATCAAAAGACACCATGGAACGTCACATGGATCCCAGGATTAACAGCTCTCTCTGGAGTCATAAATTACACAAACCATCCCATTGACTACTGTGCACCCATGCTAGGTAATAAGCTGAGGGGAAGGTAGGGAGGACTAATCTAGAAGAGACTGATTGCTTGTGAAAAGGTTCAGTTGTGCTAGCATCTACATCTTATTTCCTCCCACCAGGAACTCTAACCTAGCTTAAGCAGAAAGTAAATAAATTACATATGGCTTTGCACAGTAGAGTACAGTGTGAGGTAAATTTTATGAACCAGACATAATCACGATTAAACCAATGAAAAGATGTCATCCAATCCAAGATGTATGCTTTTAAAAGGAAACATTTGAAAATACTTTCTTATCAAAACAATTACTATCTAAAGAGTCACTTAAAGCAGACTAGTCACCTGTCTGCAGAACTAATTTAAATTGCATTTTCAACCTGACTTCTCAATGGTCTTTAGACAACTTTAACTCATTACTGCCTCCACACTAAACAGAAAACAAGTTTATAAAAAATTAGATAGAAAATAGTCTATTGCTACCGGGCAGTGGTGGCACACGCCTTTAATCCCAGCACTTGGGAGGCACAGGCAGGTGGATTTCTGAGTTCAAGGCCAGCCTGGTCTACAGAGTGAGTTCCAGGACAGCCAGGGCCACACAGAGAAACCCTGTCTCAAAAAACCAAAAAAAAAAAAAAAAATCAAGGAAAAGAAAACAGTAATTTTAATATAAAAAGTAATATGATGAATTTGGTTGATGATGTTTAATCTTTAGAGTTGTACTTTTTCATAATTTTATAGAGATTTTAGCAAACAATTTCTCATTATGAAAATTCAATAAAATTAAATATAAAAATATTTCTTTGGAATGGTATTTTTGTGGGTATATATTAATGACGATTGCCCCTCGAAGATTTTTCCATAGTGATGGCTTTTACTATTTTATAAGTTTTGTAAGCTCATTAAAGAGAAAGCAGGGGCTAAATTCAGTTACGCTTCAGTGTAGACAAGAGGATCAATGCTCATCACCAGCTCAAACCACGAAGAACATGCATGATATGAACTATATAGTTTGTCAGATCAATTCTCAATAACTAACCTTCCCCCTGAGTTCTTACTTCCCAAAAGCATCCAAGACTTTCAACCCTTCTTAAGAAAGAAAAAAAAATGGTCTAGGAAATAAACAGCCTCCTTAGCTGAAGTGAGAAGTAAAAAACAATTGGACTTGGGTCAAAATCTATTTTCAACTTCGAGAAGGGGCTTTTCCATATATGTGAAGCTGCATGGTGCCCTGTTTTCTTCCAGAGACAGGACATGGTTCTTGAGTCTATGATTATCTTCACATTCTCCTGTGACCTTCCCCACCTTGTGCCATGTAATCTCTCTACTATACTGTCATTTCATAAGGGCAAGCTTTCCTGTTTATATTTAAAAACACACCCCCAGGCTGAGTGCTAGCACCTATCAATTAATGTCTGATTTATAGCCATGTCTTCATTCTTAGAAAGCCATAATGAAGCAAAATATTTGCATTGTTGCACAGCCTCACAGTGCCATTGGCTTATATACTCCTCTGCCTATTTAATTATTTTTGTAAGCTTATAGTGAATGAAAGACGGATTTAGAAATACTTTGACAGATACAATGACTATTTTATAACTAATCTCTTATTAACAAATGAAATAAAAGTCTTTTACAAATCACCATCACAAACATTGTTTGATTTATTAATGTAACATGAATCAAAAGGTAATCATGATTTCTATAGAAACATTGTAAATACAAAGTAGCCTTCAGTGACAAAGACCTACAGCTACAATTGTACACACAAAAAAAAAATCTGGCCAGAAACAGACACATCACATAACATTCTACTGATCAGAATCACAATATAAGTTATCTGAAAATAAATGTAACATAAGAATATTTTCATAATGTGACTTTAAGGTTTAGCTAAACCAAATAAAATGAAGTGTGATACCACTGTGCTGGACACAGAATCCATGGGCTTGTGTAAAACTGTTCAATGAGTAGGGGAATGGGTAGGATTACTAAATGAGAAGAAAGAATCACTTTCCTCAGTAGGTTATTTTAGTTGTTACACTGGGAATTTAATAAGTCAGACATAAATATTTTCCTTTATACTCCATAAATTTCATGCCATAAATTAAGCTAAAAAACAGATCAGTTTTTTGCTGCAGAAATTTAAAAATGAGCCTAGACCATAGTGGTCTAATTGTTCATTTTCTTGTCTATCTAGTCACATTGCATATGAGGGAAACAAAATATATGTTATTTATTCATATTAAAAGACATTTCATTTAAATGAGTTGTTAATGTAACAATATTCTTTTATTGAAGGGTAAAAAATTTAGTCTAATGGTAGAACACTTGCTAGTGTGCACAAGGCGCTAGGTGCTTTAATGCCCAGAACAAAAAAAAAAGTAATACTTATTAATAATGTTATATGCAACTACACCTAAGCTCACAGACTTAAGTCATTCAAATCCACAGTATGTATTTCATAGTTTTGAGCATAGATTAATATCTGAATAAAAATTCTAAGTTAGATAAGATTGAAGGATATGAGTAATATACTTTACCAAATAAATGAAATTATTATACTGTAGAAGTGACTTGCAGTATTTATGTGGAAATATTTGTAATAAATATTTATGTAGAAAATGCCATATAAAAGTAAAATAATCTTGTATTGACTATCATAGTCGTAAAAATAAAGTGAATCTATTTCAGCTAAAAATATTTATTTTGTCACAAATTGATCCTTTTCAAATTTACCTGCCTATTTCCACAGCACAAGACAAAACTTATCCTCATGTCTCAGTATTTCTACAGTTAGATACCTTCTTGCAGGCAGAACATTGTTATATCTGCAGTTTGTAGTCCCAGCCTTTAAAGCAAGGACATTGCCTGTATATTATGATGTTCACCATATGTTTTCTGAATAAGCATTATTCAAGACCATTGCATTTTATGATGAAAAAATGTGATAATTTATCCTGGTTACATCAATCTGACTCAGCCTTCATTTGACTAGATAAACTTTTAAATTAAGAGCACTTTAGACTTCTGAAATGAGGTTAGAAAAAATACTGTCATCATTAATGTCACTCGTATGTTGTGGATATGAAGTGGTTCCCAGAAGTCTCAATGGATAGCTGGTGGTACAGTGGAATGGTAAGAGGAAGGTGGGAGCCTTTTCTTGCCAGTTTACATGAGCACTGTTGGACATATTGTTGGGTTAAATGGCAGGTGTGGTGAAGTCCTGTGCATCTGCCCCTGGCTCGGGTATGTCCACAGGGAACCTGGCTCCGTCTAGTTCCCATCCTCTTGGACATCCCAGGCACTACTGGATGCTGTGGAAGAGCTGAAAGTGAGGGCCTGAGGCTTGGATCTAGGCTGGGCTGAAGGGGAAAAAGCAGGGAGGAGTGCACCTGGATCCAGAGGGGACTGTGGTTTGCAGCCCTGCGCTGGCTAGCTCACTTGGTTTTGTTTGGTAAAGGCCATGGCTAGAAGCATGGTGAGGCCTTCTGTAGGAGACTAGACATGGCTCTTTTTTTTTTTTTTTTCGTTTTTAGACATGACTTTTTAGAGGAAGGCCTGTTGCATTGTTCCCAACGGTGGATCCCGATGAAGAGAGGCAGTCCAGGGTTTCTGGGCTTTTGTTGTCATGGCAGAGAGTGGCATGAATGACTCCGAATCCCTCCTCCCTCAGCCTCCTCAAGGAGGGACAAGGTGACCACACCTCTACCTGTGGAGAAGCTTGAGATAGTCACAGACCTATGGAGAGCTGTGGCCTTGTGTCAGCAGCCTGGTTTCCTATGAGCATGGCAAGTGCCTACAGTTCCTTGTAGAGTTGTCTCCGATTTGTCTCCTGCTGGGGATCTCCTACTGGGTTCGTGAGGGGGTGGTGGTGGTGGTGCAGGGGTTAAACCTTAGCTCAACCAGAAACCAGGCAGCTTTTCATGGTCCCACATGCATAATTTGATGGCTTTATGGTGAGATGGTGTCAACTAGGGGTGAAGGCCTGATTGAAGGATGTAGATCCATTGCTTTGTGTTCTAGGGCAGTATTTCTTCTCCCTGCCCTGCTACTTTTTGTTCTTCCTCTCCCTCCCTTCCCCCTCTCCATCTCCCTTCTTACTCTCCCCCTTCCCTCCTTCCCTATCTCACTGTCTTCCTATCTCTCTGTCTCCTGCTTGCCTAGCATGATATATGCAGTTTTCTTTGCCACATGTTTCTACCAGGATGATTCTGGCTTACATGGGTCTAAAACCCATGGAGCTAGACAAACACGAACCAAAATCTGTAAAGCAGTGAACCAAATCAGCCCTCCTTCCCTCAATTGGTTCACTGGGAATTTTGCCATAATGACAAGAAAGGTGATGTCATGATCAAGGTTCTCACCATCACCATAATAACTAATGTGGAAATGCAGAGTTTAACATGGCTTTGCACACTTATTAATCATTTTCAAACACTATCTGTATTAGTTAGCTTCTCTCGCTATGATAAAACAATGGCCAAAAATAATTTGGGGAAGACAGGGTTTAACTGACTTACAAATTACAATTCATCATTAAAGGAAACCAAGACAGAAGCTCAAGGCAGAAGAATGGAAGCAGGAATTGAAAAAGAGACCATGGAGAATATTTGCTTACTGGCCTGTCTCAGACTGTCTCAGACTTAGGAAATAACAAATTATATATATTTTAGATAAAGATAAATGATAATTCCAAAAGGTTAATAATTTTATGCAAGATCACTTGTCATGTAAAAGAATAAGCAACAATAGCATCCAGAAATGTATTTAAAATTTTGCTCTGTTTTTCTCTGATATTGTTTCCAAGCCATGCTGCATTTATTACCAGCATCATTTGCATGACTGTTAGTCATCTGTTGGTGAAGGTCTCGAAACTCTAACCTTGTTAAAGAGTTAAAATTGTTTTTCACAGCAAGAGTTTCTCTCTAGGCATGCTAGTGCACACCTTTAAAGTGAACACTTTCAAAGCTGAGCCAGAAGAATCCTGAGTTCATATTAGCCTAGACAACAGCATGGGGTAAGAGCAGTCAAAACTCCTGCTTTCTGCCTCCCCTAGCAGCCTGAGCCCTGTGGCAGAGCAGACCCGAGACCACACTAATCCTAGAAATATTCAGGAAAAATTTAAAACAAAGATGTGCAACACAAAATATGCAATCATCTTGCTCCTCTGTCACATTCAATGTTGCATTTGGTCTACATATTTTTATTAGGGTGCAGGTCACAGTGTTTGAGTGGTCATACATGCTAGATTATAAAATTCAGTGGATAGATTTTTGTCATTGTGTCATCAGCATTATTGTAGTGAAGCAACAAATCTAAAGAGTAACATGTAATATTAAATACAAGAGATGCTAGAATGTGACCTTTGGTTTGACAATTTCTCCCTCATTCACATCAGAAATGAGACATTGTGTGCTTTCTACTGCACACACAAATGCACATACACTTACATACTCTTGCAGAGTATCTATCAAAATTTTCCAAAGTATCTAACTATATCCAGAAGTAAAATAAACCCATCTCAAATAAGAACAAGTATTACTAAATATATATATTTAGCCCAAGTATGGATGTCAATTTATCCATGACTCGATCTAATTCAGCTTTATATATAAAAACTATTTTTTTTTAGCATGTGACTGCTTTTCTTTACCATCTTTTTGCTATCTTTCTATGGCAAAATTTAGCATTTACTGATATACCATGTGTCCTGTCTGCATTATGTTTGTTCCCCTCACACCTGCATTACCCTATCTAATAAGCTCACCTTTCCTAACTCACCTCTCCTTCCTCTCTCCTTTCCTTCTCTCCCCTCAGTGTTCTGTTCTCCTGTTTTTATCCTTCTCTCCTTCTAGCTGTTTTGTGCTCTAATGAAATTTTTGTCAGCTTCAAAATTTTCCTTCCTTTATTCACTCTTCCATGCATATAATGAAGACATCTTTAGATTGTCCAAACTGATTGCACTACTGCTTCTAAACAAATTTCTAAAAGTTCTTGGTAATCACATGGATAAGTTAGAAATGTGCTATGTGCCCCTTCCTTTAGTAAGTTAATATTTTGAACACACACAGATAGACAGCAGTGAATACAAGCTCAGGAAGCAGATTTCCTAGAATTATTTTTGAACTTTCTTATACCTATGTGACCTCGGGAAAGTTATTTAAACCTACCATATCTGGAAACCTGAAATGTAGCTTAACTGGTGTCATGCTTCCCTCACATGTATGAAACCAACAGTGCATGGTTGTATAAGCCTGTAACACGAACATTCAAGAGGTAGGGGTATCAGAGTAGAAGTTAAGGGGCATCCTTAGCTACATAACAACTTCAAGGTCCTTGGGCTACCTGAAAACTTGTGTCAAAAAAAAAAAATACAAGCTTAAGTTTCTACTTTTATAATGAAATAAAAAAGATCCTATCTCATCAGGCTCTGTAGGGACAAAATAAACCAATTAATGTAATATAGGGAAAATAGTATGTGGTACTTCTTGAGTACACCAAAATATAGATTATCATGGTAGCAGTGAATCTGATTCAAAATAGATAAATGTTCATGAAAGACTGAAGGGAGATTAAGTAGTGTCAGAGAGTTAGATGAGTGGGCCACAGCTGTGTTCAGTCTGGCAAAAATGTTGTTCATTTGGAAACTGTAATAGAATGGAACTGGACGAGTAAACATAGTGAAGGAATAAATAGATTAGCACATGTAAGATTTGGGGAAACATGAGTTTTATAAAATTATGAAGAAGAAATGTCAAGCATGATTTGTTATGTGTGTCAGACACAGGATGGAGTAGGAATAGATTTAAAGAGTGACCAGGAAGATGGCAAAGCATCAGGGTAAAAGATTCTGGAATTAGCTCCATATAAATAGATTTGTGTGTCCTTGATTCATGAAAGAATAAATAAATGTCACATGAGTACTGTGGATGTGGAAAGAGCATGTTAAAAATCTCATTCGGAGGGAAGCTTTGTCTCTCATTAGTCCACATGTACAATTTATATTTGGACAACACTGCCCTTTAAAATTCCTCATTAGTTTTCTTTGTCCTTTCTTTTGATAGTCTTGCTTGGTAGACAGCCCTTCTGCATCTTCATCTCCTCAATGCTAAAGCATTCAACATAGATGATGTCTTCTCACAAATGGTTACTTTATAAGGAGCTAGTTAGTAACAAACTTAATAAGTACTATTTTCTTTTTGTTTTTAATTCCTCCTACTTCTCTGCTGCTCTTAAAGTTAAGTATGATCATGCGATAAAGTTATGTTTAACAAATCATGTCTCATTTTCAGATCTGGCTTTTAATAATGACTTTTACTCTTCTTGTCCCAACCATATGCCTCATGTACAACATGGTTGACAGTGGGACTCTGGGGCCCTAGGAGATGTCTGAGATATGTAGGGGAAATGTTTGTCCCCACCATGTAGATTAAATGAGTAGAAATGCTTGAGTGAGGAAAGCACTGAGCTGTACTTAATATGTGTTTTTTGGGAATTCCATCAAATTATCATACCCTGATATTCTACCAAATGTCTATTAATATTGAAGGTTCTCATCCATGTTCAGAAATCCCCACAACATCTTTGTATGTATACGTTTTCCATACCGAATTCCAAGCTGATATCTACACCACTGTACAAGTGAAAGGTCCTATCACAGGAAAATTTATGTATCTATAACCTTTTAAAATGGTAAATTCTCATACTCTTGGAATCATAAATTAGATACCAGTGGACATTTTTAAAATAAAAAAAAATGAATGAATGGTTCACTCCATTTATTTAAATACTTTTTGATTATATGGAGTTGATGTCATAATATAAACTAATTAAGAACTATGTATTACAAGGAGTTCATTCCTTAACCACTGAGTAATTCCTTATTGTAGTTGTTTTATTTGAATCTGTCTGCTAGTTTCCACAATCCCTTTTAGCTTTGAGAAATTAATTCTCTTTCAATATAGTTACTAAATAAACATTCAATTTTTAGAACTATAACTTCTACATAAAACATTTTCTTTCATTTACTTCTATTTTGCCTTCTCCAGTGATATGTATTCTCTTTTCTTTTCTATTCCAGCCTGAAATGTGCCTTGTTTTTTTATCTTGTAGGTAAACTTATCTTTTGCTTCTACATTTCCAAAATTATTTCAATTAATTTTTAAAAATGTACATATAATTCATTAGACATAAATACTGGAAACAAAAACTACATTTTATTTTTCTTTAGCCTGATGTTTTGCAGTTTTCCTAAACCAGTTTGGCATCTCAAAGTGCCATGAAATAATTTGAGAGATCAAAGAAGTCTATCTCTCTCTTTGGCTGGGGAACGGAACATGTCAGAATGCCATATGCTCCCCCTACACTTCAGTGCAGCCTTATGAAAACTCATCATTTCCAACTTCACTGTTTCTAAGCAACCACTCTAATATTTTCAGCCTCAAATTGGATGAGGGCCCCAGTGAAAGCATACAAAGAAAAAGAGTTCACGGAAATATCCCTAGGAAATATCACGGTGTGCTCAGATGCAAAAGAAGGAAAGGCATTTTTTTCCTCAGAGGAGATGTGCTTGCAGCAGGCAGATTCTTCCCCTCACAGTTAGTGAGAGTTATGTGGTAATTAAAAATGCTTTAAATATCAGCAGTTTCCAAATGAGGCTTTAGCTAACTATTTCTGTATGTATTGTAGTGCTGGGGATCACACCAAAGTTCCCATGGATGTTAGACAGTATTCTTCCACTTAGCACATACACTTGATATATTTATTGTTTAGGTTGATAGTAGAATTATAAATGACTAAGTTTGGATGTAAATGCAAGCCTTGCCCCAGGCTATGAGTAATAGCTTTCAGATATCTCATACCATCAGCACTTTAATGTTTTTCTTATTTACTTTCTCCATTAAGCAGCTTCATATAAAAGATATGAGATGCATGATTCAGGATAAGGAAGAGCAGATATGAAAGTTACAAGGCTTAATTTGACACCATATTTATCCAGTGACCAATCATAAAATCTTAGGAAGAAAACAATGAGCAAGCTAGTGAGAGTACTTGGGATTGGTGTTTGGGAATCTGAACTGTGGGTGAAGAACATGCTATCAAACATGGAAATCCGGGTGTCTCGAGTCCCAATACACTGTTTGACGCTTGTCAGGATATTTAAAATCTGTCAGCTCTAAAGTGAATACGACAAAATGTATCTAAGTTACTATGACAAATAAATGAAGACATTCATCAAATTATAAATCACTGTTAATGAATCACTACCACATTCTAAACATATTTTCCTTCTTAATTACCTTACTTTCTTAAGGAAAAAATGATTTGAAAATATCCATTTTTCCAGGAAATAAACAGCTTTCTGCCTCTCTGAAAATGCTAGTGTGAAATTCTTCAGGCAGCAGAACTTGTCAGGGAATGTGTTAACATGACTCTCCAACATCCATCAAAGGTTTGTTTTCCATTGCTATTTATTGTACTCTAATATATCAAAGGTCTTGGACCCTTTCTACCTCTTCTTCTCTCCCTCAGAGACTCTCAAGCTTCAATAGTAATCAAACCTATCAAGTGGATGAGTAATGAACCGAAATGTCACATCTCTGGCTAGAGTTTACGCACAAAGCAATGTCTCCTCCTTGTCCTCTGCCAAAATTCTGCTCCACTCAAGGCAGAGTCTGTCCCCAGAGCAGCACAGTGATCTTTGTCCTGAAGTGCTTTGCCTCTGGACATCTCTTCATGTTTGCAATTGTTTATTAGAAGTGTTCTTTAATGAATGTCCACTTTTCTTTTATTATCACCCTAAAGCCAATAATTTATCCTCCTAAAAACGAGAGATTCCTTCCTTGCCTTTTACATGGATCATATTCATTTTATAGCTTTTCTTGGAGAATTTTATGTCTGGTGACTATATCCTAGAAGAAAGTGATACATTATATTTAAGTAGTATTTCAAACTTTTCAATATCTTTAACATGTTGTATTTGAACCTATAAAATAGACTAGACAGGAACACTCATACCTCAACATAATATGATGATTTAAATGACTAACTGGAGACTATATAGCATATAAGATCTAAGTTGTAACTTCTCTGATGGATCAGTTTCCTATCAAAAATATCACCATGAATGTTCTTATTGAAACAGTATTTGATCAATAGTAAACATAGATATTCCATAACACACCCTTGTTTGATGTGTAGTTACTTCCAGTACCCTGACTTACTTTGTGATCTCAAGTAGTGTGCAAAGAATGTACAAGTTAATTGCAGTAGACAAATGCTGATTTCTTAACAACCACATATTGTAGGAAATATTGAAATAAGTAGCATGACCTTATATCTATATGCTTGATTATTTAAAAACATGCTCTTGAATCATTACTTCATTTGAGAACAATTACCATAATATAGTGAAGATGCAGAATAAAATGCTTGCCTATGATGATGGATGGCATTAGTAATACTTTCTAATTCTAGTTTATTACATTTGTTTATATATTTAGTGTGTTTCTGGGCTGTATATTTAAAGATGTGTTGTCACCACAGGACAAGTTGTAGAATTCACTTTTGCCTTCTACCATGAAGACTGCAATCATTCAGCTCAGATCATCAGATTTGAAGTTGAATTCTTTAAACTATTGAGCCATCTTACCAGCCCTTTTATTCCAGTTTTGGATGTTGAGGCTAATTCTTATTATTGAACCTATTTTTTCTTGAGATTAATTCCGTAAGATGATAATTTTTACTACCTAATTCTACATCAGTGTAAGAAGTATGGTTTAAGTTTGGCAATCTACTCCACCAAGAAAATATGTCTCTTTTATGTATCCTAAAACCTTACATTACAAATAGAATACATGGAGCACTGAGCAGACCTCTGAATACAAATATATAGTTTTTCATGTATAAAAATGTGAACATATTTCTGTCAGCAAAATGGTTCAGTGCATAAGGTAATTGTTGCCAAAACTGATGGCCTGAGTTTGAGTCCCAGGAAAGACATAATGGAGAGAACCAAGTGCTAAATGTTGTATTCTGACCTCCAAATCCACTTGTGCACACACAAACCTACATAAGTGACTATACAAACACTAAATAAATAGATGTAATTCAAGCCTTTAAAAAAGAAGCATTGATATACATTATCAGGTAGTTCTGATTAGGACTCGAGATTATTCATACATGCAATACTGGATGGTTGAAGTCTGATGCTTATGAATCTCTCAGAAAATAACTCATAATTACTAGTATGTTATGCTCCGATTTTGAGGACAACTTGGGATGTCTAAGCAACTTGGGAAGCAGTTGAAGAGAACATACTATAATTTTATGTAAGTAGAGAAGCTATAACAGGAAAAATAGAAAATCAAAGTAAGAAAAGAGTTCTGTAATTGATTCTTCCAAAAGTATGGAGGGCAACTACATAATTATATACTTAAATAATTATACAAAAGCAATTAAACTCATTCATTATTTATAATACACTTATTAGTTCTGTTTATTGATTAAGTTGATATGAGCAAGGAAATCTTAACTCTGCTCACAATGTAGGCTGTTCCAGCAGGAAGAGTAGGAGAGAGCTCGGACCCTCCTAACCCCTACTGTATGGCTAGGCAAACATACTCAGAAGATGAGCACAGATAAATAAATGATGAAGGCCCACACCCCAACATACACAAATGCCATCTATGAAGTGACCTAGAAATATCATACCAGAAAAAAAACAAGCTTCTGCACCCAGATCTGGTACAGTGTCATAGTACTCTGGACAGAAAGAAGGGCGAGCTTTAAGGGGATCTAGAAATTGTGCAGTAGAGAACTCTATACATGAGCCTGTTGCACAAAATTAATGTGTGTTTCTCTGAAGAACAATTACAAAACAAGTTGATAACTCTGAGAAGAGCAAAACTGTAGAGAATTCCAAATATTTAATAAGGTTGAACCAAGGAACACCCAATGTGAGTCTTCCTGTAGACAGAGTCAATTCTTGCAATCACAGAGGCTCTGGTCATGGTTCAGAATTTTACCAGAAACCGATGATACTGTGTGTCAGTCATAAATGCAAGGAAAAGAGGTGAATAAGAAACCTCCCTTCATATCCTGGATATTCTTCAATGTGAAGTACCTACCTTTTTCATGTAAACCAAGTCACCTAGGAGGGCCATCTTCTTAAACCATAACAAGACCTGACACAAAAAGTATACATTTTTGCTTTCTGCATTAAAAATATTTACTGAGTTCCACTAATTGACCAAAACAAGATTTTTGTTAGGCAAATGTTGTAGTTCTATCCTTCACCTAGATGTGCAAACTTAACCAATGCTCAGCAGCAGCCGGGATGCAACTCAGTTCACTCCCTGGAAATCAGTTGACATCATAGTTGATCTCATCTCTGGGTCTTTCTGTTACCTCTTCAAGTTCAGTTCTCCTAGCCTGAATTTTCTATATAAGTGAAATATCCTTTACATAATCCTAGACATGCATACTCTGACTGCTCATTATCACTACTGTACTAATCTCTTCTTCCATTTTTCATAATTCTTTTTTTTCCATTCTTCTTTAATTAGAATATAATTATACCATTTTCTTCTCCTCCCTTTCTTACTGTCTATGCCTTCTATACTGCCGCCTTTCCAACCCACATCCCTGCTTCCTCCCAAATGCACAGCCTCTTCTTTAACCATTGTTGTTATACATACATGTAAACACTGCATTTATAAATATACTCTGCTAAATCCATTCAGTATTGCCTACATTTATGTGTTTCTGTCCTCATCCCTGGGGAAGGACTTCTTCATCACTCAGCATTTATAAATTGCCTGTTGCTCTGCATCTAGAGTTTAGGGCCCCAAACATCACTCTTTAGCTAAACCTGGTAGTCTTGTTTATTTGTTTTGTTGTTGCTTGCTGTGCTTAAACACAATTGAACAAATGCTATGTATAAAAATATTTTAATATGATCTAAAGACAGTATCTATGAATCTAAAATTCAACATATTGAATAATTTTTATAAAGGTTTCTGAAGACATACATCTTATGAAATAGCAAAAAATGAGATATCCAAGCCACTCTCATAAGACTAAAGAGGGAATATCTTAACCCTCATTTCAAGTTACTCACTGAAGAATTACAATTGAAGTGATTCCAGTTTTAAAGGAGAACTTAATAACTGCAAAATTATTCCAAACCAGGGGCTTCTCTCAGATTTAGTGATAAAATTGATAAAAATAAATGAAAAAAAAGAGAGAGAAAAACAAACAAACAAACATTAAGACCATCACAGACTGACCCATGTTGGTGGTTGGGGAGAGATTGTGCTGAGGTTGTTAAACTAAATCACTAAATAAACAAATTAGCCAAAACGCGATCAGCTTCTCCAGGAGACTCAATATCCATTATTGCCATAGAATATGCTCTAAAATACTAGAGAATTGAGAAAATATCAGAAGACAAGCAAGGAAACAGGTAAATATGACCCTCTTCTTAGGACAAAGACCAAGTGCAAAAAATTGCCTTTGAGGGTCACACTGGGTGGGTTAGGAAGAAATAATTTTTAAATCACTTAGTTATATAAGAATTAAAGAACATGCATTTAAAGAAAATTTGAAAACACAGGTGTAAGTATCATGAGACAGAAAATAGCAATTAAGGGATAAGATGCTAAGAGGAGAAAGAGACTGAGCTAAAGCATGTACATGAACTGGAAGACTGTTTGGACTAGGCAGTGACTTTGAACCAAGGGAAGGACCAGTCCCAGGAGGCAGCCACAGCAATGATGTAATGAAGAACAGACAGAAAAATTATCTCAATCTCAAATAAATGTGAGACAGAGAAAACTCATCAGCATCTTTGCACAGGGAATCCTTTAAAGAGATAAAAATAGATAAGGGTTAAAACTTTACAAATGTGAGGAAGAACATCAAGCATGCAAGAACCCCAAGGAATCAGAATTTAAAAACATTCATGGATTAACATGGCAGCTTAATTGTTAAAAAACAAACATGGAAAACTATTAAAAGCAAGAAGACAGACAAGACACATATACACAAAGGACAGCAAGTAAAATTAATAACTAAATTTTTCTCTTAATAGAAAAATAATTAAATTTTGAATTGTCAGAAGAGGAGCATATTCTAGAAAAATTTACATAATTTTCTAAGTTAACCCTTAAAGTAATAGGCTTCATAATGGCATCTTCAAAGCTAGCTGTCTTTATACTTTGCTTTCTTCCATTCCCAGAACACACTTTCTTCCCTTTAATTCCTTCACCTTAGGCACAGTTGTTTTATTATCAGAAAATATGATGGCTATAAAGCAATGGGCAACTAATACAAGTGAAAACAACAAAGAAACAAACAAACAACAACAAAAAAATGGTTAGCTGAGAATTTTACCCCCAGAAACCTTACAGTTCAAGACCATATGTAAATTTATACTGTATACTATATAATATGTGTGTGTGTGTGTGTGTGTGTGTGTGTCTGTGCGAAAACAAAATATTTGTTAGTAGCAAGTCTACTTTATAGAAAAGACTAGATGGGCTAGATGAAGTTTCTTAGGTGAAAGGCAGTTGGTATTTGTACTCATTCAAATCACTCTCACTAAAATTAAATAGTGTCAATAAGGCAGCTGAGTAGGTTTTTGCTGGCTTCCTAGAAACTCTAATGAAATGTAATGACAAGGCAGCTGTTCTTGTCAGTCTTCTGGAAGTAGCACAGCCCTGGCAAGCCTTTAAGCTCCACCCAGTGTGAGCTCATCTTAGACTTCTTACAACTCTGTAAAATGAAAACTCTTTACCAGCCAGTAAGTATATAGTAGGAACGGTCAACTATATAAAAAGATCTACTTTGTAATCTGAACATTACCCACAAAGAAAAGCTGAGACTTGCAGAGATTTATGGTGAAGTACATCAACAATTCAAAATCTGAATCCTACTCAAACTCCTGGAAAAACTTACAAGGGAGATGCTTCTTGGTTATTCTATGAAGCCAGTTTTATTCCAATATCAATGTCAGAGGGAGATACCACCACAAAATATAACTAGAGGCCAATATGTTTCCTGAATAAAAGTAAAACTGTAATATCAATCTCAATATCACATAAATATAAGGGAACCAACAGGGATGGTGGCACATGATTTTAATCCCGGTTCTCAGGAAGCAGAGGCAAGGTGATTGTTGTAAGTTCAAAACCATTCTGGTCCACATAGCAAGTTCTAGGCCAGCCAAGCCTACATAGTGAGACTTTTCCTCAAAAACAAGGAGTGATATAGTCACTCTATGATTCAGTGAGACTTCTTGGCAATTGTCACAGGAAAATCGTATTATTGTTAGTAGGATTTTTGAAAACATAACTCTTCAGTTGCACAAAAGTTCATTTATCACCCCATACCCTGTATCCTATGCCCAAAGAAAACATTGGGACAAAATTTAATGTCATACAGTGGATCTGTGAAAAACTTACACATATTTGATGGTAAAAGACTCATGTTTTCCCAAGATCAGAAATAAAGCAAAGATGCCTCCTCTTGGCACCACTGTTTAATGCTGTGCCTAAAGTTCTGGCTAGATAGAATGAGGGAGTATTACTGTGGGAGCAGAGAATACAAGGACATCCCATTTGTCTTAGCACTGAAAATTGCTAACCTTATACAATAACAAGTTTACCAAATATTACCCAGCCATAGTCACATCAGGACAGCAGTTATCATTTAGTCAATTAATTTCTCTGTGACAGGCCAAACTCACACTGCAAGGTTTTCTTTGCTGTGTATCTTTGGGGGAATAGCATCTTTTGTTTTTGAAAGTTATGGTATTTTATTTCTCTCAAGTGTAAAGATTTTATTAACAGGACAGGATTCTCTTTCCCAGAACCAGTGTTCATAGTTTGTTTTTCCTAACAGGAATGTCTACAAAAAGTAATAAACTAAAATAAACAAACAGAACCTACAGAGTAAAGATTGCAAACGTAAATGTTTCTATTCATTCTGGTTGACATCTAGTTTTAATAACAATTTTAAAATATTTTATACAGATATATCTAAAGATACTTGTGGAAATTGTACATATTAATACATACATGTAAAAAATATGTAGTATAAAATGACTCTGAGATTCCATGTTATACCCATAAGAATGGCTAAGACCAAAACCTCAAGCAACAGCACATGCTGGTGAAGATGGTACAAACTTGTAAAAATACTCTGGAAATCAAGCTGGAAGTTTCTTAAAACTTGAAAAGTTCTCATGACTCATCTACTGGGCATATACCCAAAAGATGTTCCATCATACCACAAGGACACTTGATCCACTATGTTCATGGCAGCCTTAACAGAAACAAAAAATGTGAATTATTTATACAATGTAATACTACTCAACTGTTAAAAACAAAGACATCATGAATTTTGCAGTAAATGGATAGAACAAGAAAATATCATCCTGAATGACTTAACCCAGTTCTATAAGGACATGCATGATGTGTACTCACTTATAAGTGACTATTAGACATAAAGTACTGGATACCTATGTAACAATCAACATTATAACAAGTAGGTCCCAAGCAAGAATGCTTAAATTTCACACAGAATGATAAATAAAATAGTCAGGTAGAGGGGATGGGGGAATGGGGAGCAGATCAGGTGTGGGAAAAGCAAGGGAGGAAGAGAGGGCAAGTAGAGTGAATGGAAATTAGCTGGTGGGGAGAGGGCATTTCAAGGACATATGAGAGACCTGGGACAGGAGAGTCTTCAAAAAGTCTATGAGGGGGATTCTAGCTGAGACTCCTAACAGGGGTGTATATGGAGCCTGAAGTGGCCACCTCCTATAGTCAGGTAAGACTCCCAGTAGAGATATAAGGACACCAACCTACCCACAAAACTTTCAACCCAAAATTTGTCCTGCCTACAAGAAGTGCAGGAACAAAGGTGGAGCAGAAACTGAGGGAATGAACAACCAATAACCACCCAACTTGAGACCCATTCCATGGGCAGGAACCAATTCTGACACTAATGATGATAATCTGTTATGCTTGCAGACAGGAACCTAGTATAATTGTCCTTGGAGAGGCTCCAGCCAGCACCCGATGAAAACAAATGCAGAAAACCACAGCCAAACAGAAGATGGAGCTCAGAGAATCTGTGGAAGAGCTGGGAGAAGGATTGAGGTACCTAGAAGGGATAGATACGCAACAGAAAGACCAACACAGTCAACTAACCTAGACCCTTGGGGGCTCTCAGACTTTGGATTACTATCCAAAGACCAAGCAAGGGCTGGACTTATCCCACCCCCACATATGTAGCAGATGTCTAGCTTGGTCCTCATGTGGGTCCCCCAAAAACTTCAATGGGAGTCTATTGTCAGCTGTCTCTGAATCTATTTCCTGCCTGTGGAACCTGTTCCCCTAACCAGGCCACCTTGTCTGGCCTCAGTGGGAAAGGTAGTCCTCAGTCTTGGAGTGGCTTAATTTGTGATGGTGAACTAGAACCCTCTGGGTGCCTTTCCCTTCTCCTCTAAGAAGGAGAGGGTTGATGGGAGGAAGGGGCTGTATGAGGAGGTACTGGGAGAAGATGGAGGGCTGTGATCAGGATGAAAAGTGGATCAATAAACTAATGAATGGAAGAAACACACACACACACACACACACACACACACACATAGTCTTTCATAGACATAAATTTCCCCAGTGCCCAAGACTCCTTATTTGCACTTCAGCTCTTTCCTCTAAGAACAACCCAAAACTTCCAGAAAGTCCTTTAATTCTTGGGTCATATTCTCTCATGAATATAAATATATGTGTATCTTTTGTACATGCCATATTTTCTAAATTATTCCAATTATTTATTGTCTTTCAAATAAAAACATCTTGATTTACATTTGCCAAAATACTACTTTTATTTTTCTGGGATATTTTTTCTTATTAAATATTGTATTCATATTAAATCATGAAAATGAAATGAATATTTATGTAGTGGCTTCTCAGCTTTAAAACATTTAACAAACACCCACATTTTGAAATATGGTTTCTGTACCACTCCTGCTTGGTTAGTCTACATTAAACCCAGATAAAATACCACATTGATTTTTATATATTTCCCATTAGTTTCTACATATTTAAGTTTTGTTAGAGAAATTTGATTGGCTTAGCATTGTTTGAGTTTATTGATATTAAATAATCTTGTGTGTATGCTTTTCTAACATATTTCTATTGCCAGCGTGTGAAACTTGTTTTCTGCATTCTCACTATTTTATGTACTTTCTATCTGAGAAATATTTCACTATACCATTTGTTTTGGATTTTTGGGTCAATTTTCTAAAACATCTATGAATGTGTCTTTATTCATGTCATGAGGTCTCTGGGTATATCAAAGGAATGTTAATGTTATTTTGCCTCATATTAGTGGGATACCAGGCAAAGCCACAGTAAGTATTCAAGTGTTCCTGTTTAGTTTCACATTACAATTAATATTTGGAATCTAAAGACCTTCAAAATGTCACTGCATTGATGAATTTATAATAAAAATAATCTTAATGATTTTAACTTGTGTATCCATTAACAAATAATGTTGAATGATGTATGTTTTTCTTTTAAAAATACTTCCAGCACCCACCCTTGACACTATTGATGATATACTGCTATACTTGCAAGCAAGAGTCTAGGATAACTGGCAACAGAGAGGTCTCATCCAGCAACTGATGGAAACTGATGCAGAGACTCACAGCCAAACATTAGGTGGAGCTTGGGGAATCCTGCTGAGGAGACGGAGAGGAGGATTGTAGGAGTCAGAGAGGTGGAGGTTACCATAAATAAATAAATAAATAAATAAATAAATAAATAAACAAACAAACTACAGATTTAACTAATCTGTGCCCATAAGGGGCTCACAGAGACTGAACTAACAACCAGAGACAATGCATGGGATATACCTAGGTCAGCTGCACATGTACAATAGTTGTGCAGCTGGGTCTTCAACACCTGCTGTAGGTGTTGAACATCTATACAACAGAAGCAGGAACTGTCTCTGATGCTGTTGCCTACTGTTGAATCCTGTCTTAGTTAGGGGTTTCCTTTGCTATAATGATGTATCACAACAAAGTCAACTCTTATAAAGGAAAACATTTAATTGGGGCTGGCTCACAGCTTCAGAGGTTTAGTCCATAATCATTATGGATGGAAGCATGGCATCCTAGGAGACTCAAAGCCCACCTCCACACTGACACACTTTCTTCAACAAGGACATACCTACTCCAACAAGTCCAAACCTCCTAACAGTGCCACTTCCCATGGGCCAAGCATATTCAAACCACCACAGATCCCTTTCCCATAACTGATCTGCCTAGTCTAGCCTCAATAAGAGAAGATATATCTAATCTTACTGCAATTTGATATGCCAAGAGTGCTTGATATCCACTGGGAGGCCTCCCCTTTTCTGAGAAGAAAGGGAGGAGGGCAGGGTGGAGGTGTTGAATGGGAGGTACTAGGAGGAGAGGATGGAGAAGTATGGACATTAGGATGTAAAACATGTAAATAACTTAATAAAAAGAAGAAGAAAGAAGAGGAGGAGAAAAAGGAAGAGGAAGAACAAAAACAAAAAGAATGTTATAGTTTGAATATGGTTGGCCCAAGGAGTGTCACTATTAGGATGTATGACCTTTTTGGAGTAGGTATGTCACTGTGGTAATGGGCTTTAAGAGCTTCAACCTAACTGCCTAGAAGCCAGTCTTGTCCAGTCAGCGTTCAAATGAAGATATAGAACTCTCAGCTTTCCCGTACAATGCCTGCCTGGATGCTGCTGCATTCCCGCCTTGATAATAGACTGAACCTCTGAACCTATAAGCCAGCCCCAATTAAATGTCCTTATAAGAGTTGTCTTGTATTGAAAGAAATATTAAAAATGATGATCAGGCTTCCCTCACTACTGCCAGCAACTCTCTGCCCTCTCAGCCTGGCCAGCCATGTGCTGGCAGGCAATACCTGACCTGTGGAGACTCTCTGACTAAGAGTTACATGTTCTTTCCACACAGCTCACTAGGTTCCCACTGGTCGACCATTACCATGCCAAACCCATGCTTCAAGTATCTCACAGCCTCTGTGATGCACATCCGGCAAATCCATGCTTTGCCACCATACCTTACTCCTGAGATCCCAGACTAGCCACCACATGAAGAAAAACACCACATAAACTTAGCTCAGAAACAATGGTAACTCAATCTCTGGGAGCAACAAATAAGCCTAATCTTGTAAGACTTAATAAATTTAAACCCTCCAGAGGTGGATCATGATGGATTCGCCATTGAAATGGGGAGACACTAGTAGCTACATCTTGTCCTCATGGTGTCCCTGTCCAAAAGGGCTCTCTCTCTCTCTCTCTCTCTCTCTCTCTCTCTCTCTCTCTCTCTCTCTCTCTCTCTTCCTCCTCCTCTTTCTCTTCCTCCTTCTCCTCCTCTTCCTCTTCCTCCTCCTCTTTTCCTCTCTCCAACCCTGAAGACCCTCCTACTTGCCCAGTGATTGTTTCCTTTATTCATTAGGGGATTGGTTCACAAGAAAGCACCTAAGTATGTGACTCGCTCCTTGTCTGAAGCCCCTCCCAGAAGAATGAAATTAGCATTAAGATACAAACAGCACCAGGTCCATCCACAACAGCCTTGGTCAAGGTGTCTGTTCACAGCAGTTGAAACCCTAACTAAGACAGAAGAACAAGAACAGGAACAGCAAGAACAAGATCAAAAAGAGTGAGAAGAACAAGAACAAGACTTCCAACAATTCTTGTGAGCTTTTGTTTGTCTTTTATTAATAGCTTTGAAAATGTTTTATGTTAACTAAGAACGCCTTGATTTTTTGTTTTTTTGTTTGTTTGTTTGTTTGTTTTAATGTGGCCCAGTTATCCTCTAGGTGAGGCTTACCTTTTTAATTTACTGTAGTGCATTCTGATAAAGATCTGTCTTTACATTGAAAACAAGACTTCCATTTATTCATGTTTCTTTTTACTCCTAAAATTTCACTTCCAATTCCAAGACTTTCTTGCTTTTTATTCATATATATTGCAAGTTTTGTTTTTCACATTAATTTAATCTTACTTAAATTTTGAAATAGTGTAAAACAGATGATCTACATTTCCTTTAAATTTATCACTAACACAAGATTGCTGGTGTCTTTTCTTGCCCAGCAGTCTACAGATCACTACAGTCTGATCTTGCAGTGTCTGGTTTTATATCAACTTAATACAATCTAGAGACATTTGGGAAAAGAAAGCTCCTATTAAGAAGAACCTCCACTCCAATTGGCCTATTTGCAAGCCTGCTGGGCATTTTTTTCTTATTGATGATTGATGTTGGTGGGCTAAGCTCACTGTAGGCAGTGCTACTTCTGAGCAGGTAGTCCTGTGGTATAAGGAAAACATGCTGAACAATCCATAGGAAACAAACCAGTAAGAACCACTCACCATTCAGGGCCTTTGCTTCAATGTGTGCCTCCAGGTTCCTATTATTCTTTAGTTCCTACCCTAACTTCTCTCAGTGATGGATTATTACCTGAAAGTTTAGGATGTGAGAAACCTTTTCCTCTTCACACTGCTTTTGATCATGGTGTTTATCACAGCAATAAAACATTTAACAAAAATATAACCCCAGAACTACATTCAAAATACATATACCAAAACATCACAAGTTCTCTCTCTCTCTCTCTCTCTCTCTCTCTCTCTCTCTCTCTCTCTCTGTGTGTGTGTGTGTCTTTCTCTCCACACATGTGTCTCCACGTATTTAAGGATGATGATTTAAATTTAATGGTATATTTAAAATATATATTTCAAAAGATATCATTGCTATATTTATGCTTTTATATTTGATATTGCTGATAATATATCTCAGATTTCTTTGTAGATAATAATAACTACAATGATCTTCCTTATTTGGTTTTTATTTAAGTTATATTCTTTAAATTTCTCGTTACCATTATGTTTGCTAAAGTTCTGATTTATAAAAATTCCTATACCATGTAATAACAGTAGAAGTCACCCGTCTTTCTTTGAAAGTAGCTTTTGCTAAATCTAAGTTCTAAGTTTGTTTATCCCAAAATTCATATGCTGATATTTCCTCCACACAGTGTTATCATTTGGAATTGTAGCTTAGGGAATTAAATGAGCTTGAATGTTCCCAGGATGGGACTGGACTGGTGTTCTCCTGCAGGGATGAGAACAGATAGGTCTCTTTCCTTGTGGCATATCACCTTTGAAGTCTAGAAACTCCTTTACTTCTAATTATGGATATTACTTGTTTAAAAGAGTAATATGGTATCTTGCTTAAAGTACTGTTGCTTGAGTTTTATGTGGTATGATGCTGAGCTTACACCTAAGTAAGTGTGAATCCTGATAACTGAAATAAAAATCATTCTATATTTAACTTGGCAAGAATTTTATTATAATAATTAGTAAATACAAAAGATTTGCATGTGATTTTCTTTTTCTGTTGCCATATGCTAGTGAGCTTTCTAATGGCTAATTTTTACTCTTTATCTGTACATGTTGTTATTTCTGCTTACCTGTCCTTATGGCATTTCTTTCAGCACTCCTATAATATCTTTATTGTGAATTACTTTTCTCTGGAAATTATTCATGGGAATTTTTTGAGTACATTCTATAATCTATCTTCATTTGTCTCTGCCAAGTTGAGTCTAGGTGAACTAAACACCAGGCCTATTTTATAATATATTCTCAAAATTTTAAGCACATACTGACATTCATGAAATCCAATCAGTTGTCATAGTTGGGGCAAGTAGGTTACTTGTAAATGTGCTTAGAGGAAAGTACTTCCTTCTCTTAATTCAAAAGGAAGCAGTAGAACTAGCACTCTGTGAAATTTTGGTTTTTATATTCTTTTGATAAGATGCACTGATCTATGTATACAATCTCTCCGAACTATTTACATATAGGTACTCAATGTACTGCTTTTACATCCTTTCTTTACATAATGAGACCCCTTTGCCTTGAAGCTCTCTGTCCACAGGTTTCAACAGCAGCAATGATCAATTATGTGGGACTCTTTGTTCTCTCCTTTTGATCATACATGAATTTTTACACTTCAATAGGTTCTTCCTCTGGTAGGTTTGGTTTTTACTCACTAGTGTTTGTTTCCTAAGAAATATGAACACATTCTCATTTATAGAGTTGTGTAGACATAGAATCATAAATGAGTTCTTTCATATTACATTTCATTTGCTGCTTTGGGTACATTAGAACCTGAAATTATTTTCTTTAAAAAGTCTCCAATGAACCTAGAAGGAAACATCATCTAAACACAGTCATGCATACACACAGCAGAGTAATTGTAGAAGTTATACAGATTTATTCAGGAGAAATTCATTCATTTTTGTTGGTGTATGAAATTGCATTTTATACTGAAGATGAGCATTTTAGATAGAGATAATCACATTGTTTTAATATGTTACTATGAACAATTATGTCTATATGTTCCTTATATCATGAGAGAGAGAATGTATCTCCCCATTAGCAGTGCACAGATTTCCCCTGTTATGTGTAGTTGCTGGCATGGATTCCTCTTTTTTCATGTTGCTAACAGCATGCTGGTTCCTAAATAAGGTTTAGCTGAAGTTCTCTGACAGCACATTTTCATTTCTGCAACCTGTCTCTGTAAACCTGTCCTGTAAAACAGCAAAACATACTCTGCCTTCACCCTTCTCTCTAATTGCTCTTAAGTAGCCTCTCTTTCTCTGCTGTTTTCTTGTTTGTTTGATATATTCTATCTCTGACTCTTTCTTTTAAATCTTCCAATGATTTATCACTTTGTCTGACCTTAAACTAGACATCACTTGCAAACATGGATGCTACCTTTTTCAAACTAACCTTAGCTTCATTGTTATAGATTAAAGGTGTGTACTAAGGGCATGTCTGAATTTCATCCAGATCATATAGTAATGCAGGGCATGTTTGCACTTGTCAGAGTAGCCATGTCACTGGATTAAAATGAGGGGGAGGGATAAAAAGAGGACCATATCAGGTATGGGAAGAGATAGGAGAGAAGTCCAAAGGGCCAGGAAAATGAATAGAAATATGTAGCAGTGGGAAAGGAGGGGCAGGGAATGGGGGGACAACTAGAAAGTCCAAGACTGCCAGGGATGCAAGAGGCTCCCAGAATGAAATGGGGATGGCATTAGTAGAAATGCCTAACAAAGAGGAGATAGAACCTAAAGAGACCACCTCCAATAGGTAGACATGACCCCAAGTTGGGGTCATACCCATGAAGTATGGGGCCACCCACCCATCTCAAAACTTTTAACCCAGAATTTGTACCTATCTAAAGGAAATGCAGAGACATAAATGGAGCAGAGACTGGATGAAAGGCCATCCAGAGACTGCCCCACCTTGGGATCCATATGATCAACTCCACAGACATTTAACCTCAACACTTTTGCTGGAGCCAAAATGTATTTGAAGACAGGAGCCTGGTATGGCTGTCCTCTGTGAGGCTCTGCCAGCACTAAGACAGATGCAGATACTCAAAACCAACCATTGGTCTGAGCCCAGGACCTCAATGGAAGAGGCAAAGGAAGGACTGAAGAAACTGAAGGGGATTACAACCCCATAAGACCAACAGTATCAAATAACTGGACTGCTCAGGGCTCTCAGGATCTAAACCACCAACCAAAGAATATACAAGGACCAATCCATGTTTTTTGCTACATATGTTACAGAGAACTGCCTTATCTGGCATCAGTAGGAGGGGAGGCGCTTAGTCCTGTGGAAGCTTGATGTCCCAGAGAAGGAGGATGCTTGAGAGGTGAGACAGGAGTGGGTGAGTGGGTGAGAGAGCACCTTCTTAGAGGCAAAGTGTAGTGGGAGGGGTAGGTGAGTCATGGAGGGGAGAGCAGAAAGGGAGACAACATTTGAAATGTAAATAAACAAAACAATTAATAATAGTAATAAAAAAGCTCCTCTACAAATCTTGCCTGTCTTTACCAACAGAATTTGGAACTAAAGGTTTATGCCACCATGCCCAGCCCTGTTTGGATTCCTTATTCTTCTTTACTGGTGTAATTGAAATATTTTTTTCAAGTATAAATTTAATATATTCATTGTCAAGGAGAAGAAATAAAAATGAAAAGGTTAAGAAATACAATTTTGGGAGGATGTGATAATTTTACTGTTAATGCTTAAAATACTTTAATGGTAAAAGTACTCAGGAAAATTGAAATTATAACAATCCATATTTTTATATGAGCTACGAATGTATTTCAGCAATGGGAAACTTACCTGTCATGTGTGATGTCCTATACTCAGTCTCCAGCACTATGAATCAACAACAAAATACAAATACAAATTTTAGAGCTAGGCATGTAACTTGTAGCTTAATGTACATGAGCCCCTAAGTTTAATTCCTTGGGCATCACAAACAACAACAACAACAACAACAACAACAATATTTTTTCACAATTTTATTAGTTTCTTAAGAATTTCATATATATATTTTGATCGTACTTATACAACACATCTCAGACCCACCCCCATTCCTTACCCACCCAACTTTGTGTCATCTTTTTTTAGTTAAACTCGCCAAATACAATTTTCCTATTTTCTTTTTTCTTTGGAAAAGTAGACCAATTCCTTTTCTTTCTTTTATTGGATATTTTATTTATTTATATTTCAAATGTTATCCCCATTCCTGGAAACCCCCTATTACACCCTCCCTCCCTCCCTCTGCTTCTATGAGGGTATTCCCTCACCTATCCACCCACTTCCATTTCCCCACCCTGACATTCCCCTACACTGGGGCATCAAGCCTTCACAGGACCAAGGTCCACTCCTCCCATTGATGCCCAACAAGGCCATCCTCTGCTACATATGTGACTGGAGCCATGGGTCAATCCATAGTAGTATTTGGTTGGTGGTTCAGTTTCTGGGAGCTCTGCGGGGTCTGGTTGGTTGATATTGCTTTTCTTCTTATGGGGTTGCAAACCCCTTCAGCTCCTTCATTACTTTCTTTAACTCCTCCTTTGGGGACCTTGTGCTCAGTCCAATGTTTGGCTAAGAGCACCTGCCTCTGTACAAGTCCAGCTCTGGCAAAGCCTCTTAGGAGAGAGCTATATCTGGACCCTGTCAGCAAGCACTTATTGGCATCCACAATAGTGTTTGGGTTTGGTGTCTGTATATGGCATGGATCCCTAAGTAGGACAGTCTTTGGATTGCCTTTCCTTCAGTCTCTGCTCCACACTTTTGTATTGCTCTGTATTTCTTCCCTTGAGTATTTTGTTCCCCCTTCTAAGAAGGACTAAAGTGTCCATGCTTTGGACATCCTTCTTCTTGAGGTTCCTGAGGTCAGTGAATTGTACCTTGGGTATTCCAAGCCTTTGGCTAATACGCATTATCAGTGAGTGCATATCATGTGTGCTCTTTGGTGATTGGGGTACCTCAATCAGGATGATATTTTCTAGTTCCATCAATTACCTGCAAATTTCATGAAGTCATTGTTTTTAGTAACTGAATTGTACTCCATTGTGTAAATATACCATATTTTCTGTATCCATTCCTCTGTTGAAGGGCATCTGGGTTATTCCCAGATTCTGGCAATTATAAATAAGGCTTCTATGAACCAAGTGGAGCATGTGTCTGTGTTATATGTTGGAGCATCTTTTGAGTATTATGCCCAGGAGTGGTATAGCTGGGTCCTCAGGTTGTGCTATGTCCAATTTTTTTGAGGAACCGCCAGACTGATTTCCATAGTGGTTGTACCAGTTTGTAGTCCAACCAGCAATGGAGAGTGTTCCTCTTTCTCCACATCCTCACAAGCATCTACTGTCACCGGAGTTTTTAATCTTAGCCTTTCTGACCGGTGTGAGGTGAAATCTCAGAGTTGTTTTGTTTTGCACTTTCCTGATGACTAAGGATGTTGAACATTTCTTTAGATGCTTCTCAGCCCTTTGAGTTTCCTCAGATGAGAATTCTTTGCTTAGCTCTGTACCCTATTTTTAATAGAGTTATTTGGTTCTCTGGAGTCTAAATTCTTGAGTTCTTTGTATATATTGGATATTCACCCTCTATCAAATGTAGGATTGCTAAAGATCTCTTCCCATCTGTTGATTGCTACTTTTTCCTATTGACAGTGTCATTACAAGTACAAAGACAGGCAGGTAGATCAATGGAATAGAATTGTAGACCTAGAAATGACCCCACCAACCTATTGTCACTTGATCTTTGACAAAGGAGCTAAAATCATCCAGTGGAAAAAAGACAGCATCTTCAACAAATGGTGCTGATTCAACTGGCAGTCAGCATGTAGAAGAATGCAAACTGATCCATTTTTATTTCCTTGTACAAAGTTCAAGTCCAAGTGGATCAAGGACCTCTGCATAAAACCAGATATACTGAATCTAATAGAGAAAGTGGGGATGAGCCTCAAACATATGAGCACAGGGAGCAGAATACCAATGGCTTATGCACTAAGGTAAGCAAGGGACAAATGGGACCTCATAAAATTGCAAAGCTTCTGTAAGGCAAAGGACCAAGTACCATTTTCATTGCCCATATAATTTTTTGGTTGTTGTTTTTTCCACTTTTATTTAAAGTAGATTTTTTCCTCTTGCAATGTAAACTGACTACAGTCTCCACTCCCCCGTTATTCCCACTTCTTTGCTCATTCTTATTAACTCTTTCATATAAAAGCAAGATGTGTCTAGAAGAGAATAACAAATCAACAAAATAAAAAGCCATAAGATAAAGCAAAAACCTTAGCATCAAAGTTAGACAAGGTAAGAAGGAAAACAGACCCAAGAATAGACATCGGAAACAGACACCAACTCATTTATATGCTCAAGTAGCTCTTAAAAATAATAAAGTGTAAGTTATAATATATATGCAGAAGACCTGGTGTAGGCCCATGTCAGCCCTGTTCTTGCTGCTTCACTCTCTGTCAATTCACATGGGTTTTGTCAGTTGATTTAGAGAACCTTATTTTTCTGGTATCCTTCATCTCTTATGGCTCTTACAATCTTTCCACCTCCCCCATGGAGCACTCTGTGCTCTGAGAAGAGGGATTTGATTGACATATCCCATTTAGATTGGGTATTCCAAAGGCTCCCTGTGTGTGCATGATTAATGTCTGGCTTCACATCTCTGTTATTGTTCCCATCTGCTAAAGGAGTAAACTTCTCTGGTGCTCAGTAAGACATGAGTCTGTGAGTAATGCAAAAAAAAAATTACATAGGGATAACTTTATTTTTGCTTTTTTTTAAGCCAATAGTATTTGGCAGATGAAAAAAAAAACCAAGAGATCATACAGCCCAAAGAACAAACAATTTTTTATATATTATTTTGATGCACTTTATCAATTTTCTAAATATTGTTTTATAGAGTATTTGTTTAAACCAGAAGCATTTTTTATTCATTGAAATTTTCATACATACATACAATGTATCTTTATCAAATCTCCCTTCACTCTCCCTTCCAACTACCCCAGAAGAAATCATAAACTTGAAGTTGCTTCTTTCTCTTTACAAAGTAACCTTTGTATTTCATGCCAGATTTTACATGTTAAAATGGAAATTTACATGTTCTGAAGATTTCCACCCACAGTCACTTCAAAATGTTCCACAAAATATGTGATTCTCTATTCTTTTGTGGAATCTATTGGACTGTATGCAAAGTCTAATATCACTTCTGCCATACAATTAAACAATATACAAACCCAATTCATTGTGAAATTTCTCATCTCTGTTTTGTGAAAAATGTTTGAGATCGAAAGACTTGTACTACCTCATCTTTTTTCCCAAAGCTATTGAGAAGAAACTAAGCTAGCAAATCCTTCATCAAAACCTCAACCTGAACCTCATATTCACCAGGTCTTAGAAGCATAACTCACAACATGGTGTTGATGTGCTCTAGCTGGCTAAGGATGCTTTCTGCAGTGGTATTTTACTTATCTCATCAAACATACCCACATTCACATCCAGGGATTCCACAAGCCCAAGGCATCTGCTGCCCTCGGACTTGGTTTAATGCAACAGCTCTGGCATGAGCATTCTGTGTCAATGGTAGGATTTCCCACCATGAGCATGGGGTTCCCAATAGTGACCCAAAAGCTATCTATCTCTCATATAGGTCTTCTCATGAGGCTTTCTGTTGTAACAGTTGGCTCTAATTTTTTTTTTCTCTCAGAATTTCATGTCCTATACTTCTGATTTTACGTATGGATATAAAGTTGTAGGATAACATATATTCATATAGAATTTTGAGAAATATGAATAAACCATGAATACATTTACATATCTCCAACAAGAAAGTTAAATTCAAATGAGGTTATGTTATATATTTATAAACTTCCTCTATCATTTCTCTGCCAAGAAATCATTAAATCTCTTTTAAAGACCACTAAAGATGTAGAATTTATTAGCATAGTTAATATCCCTAGTAAACTCAACTCTTTATAAATGTAACATTTACTCAATTGTTCTCTATTTTCCTGTCAGAAATACAATATATTTTATGCAACATACTAAAAACCTAAGGTTTTGCAGAGCAATTCTTTCATGTACATTTTGTTTTCAAACAAACTAATGACAATCCATCTGCCCATTTACCAAAAGGCCCAAAATTATTTGACCAATAACGATATGATAATGCTGATGAATAATATATAACATTGCCAAAAGGATTATTTCTAATATCTAAAGTAGATATCAGAAAATGGTTGGATTAAATTAAATAGGCAATGTAGCAACTTTGTCAAGAATATTTTTAAAAAATCTTATCTGATAAAGTCAAATTCTTCCGAAATATATGTGTGTGTGGGGGGGACTTGAAAAACAAGACTATAATCAAATTACACAGTATATAGTGATAGTTGTGACTTTTCAAATTTGCATTAAAAGCACAATGAAATACTGTGTAATTTCTTTGGTAACAAGAATTCTAAAAAGTATCTATCTAGAGACTGTGATAGACTCTACTAAAAAGTAAATTCCCTAAATACATTATAGTTTCCCAGAGCAAACATGTAGCAGAACGAATATCATGTGTTCTTAAGCCACCTGAGGACATGTGTCTTACTGGCATAAGGTAGGGATGGAGAGGTGTGGTAACTACAAACAAGCACATCAGTAGGTAGATGTGGTAAGTAATTGATGAGCTCACATCAATGGAGCAGGTATAAAAAGTAGGAAAAGGAGTTGTATCAGTTGAAGTTTTGTGCCTATTGAGACTTCCAAGCACACAGCCAATTAGGATGCTTTATTTGCACTTACAAAGCCTAAAACAACATGGGATGGAATAACTGCCAACACACATTTTAAAATCAAACCAGCAGAGATTTAGACTGCATGCTGATTTAAGTCCTTGTTATTCAGTAACATCATTACAAAACATATACAGTTACAGTCAAATATTCACCATTTCCATGACCCCTAAGATCCTTCTGACCTCCCTAAAAATGATCTTCTTCCATCCATTCAGTGTGGATGAAGGTTAAATACATTAATAAAGTCAATTTCCCCTTATGGAAGTCAATTCTGCTCCCATATATTTTACTAAAAAGTTCTTCATAACAGGGCAGTTTTTAAAATGATGTAACTGTTACAAGTTAAAGGCTAAATTTTGTATTTATAAAAATGTAAAGCTGACTCTTAGTATCAAAATGGGATGTAAGGAGGGGTAATTAAGAGAGAGTGGAGAAGGAACTAGAGGAAAGAACAGGAGAGTAGAAGGTAAAGAAGAAGGCAGGGCCAATTCTAGTGCCCAGTGGGAACTCTGCTAAAGTATAGGGTGGGTGGCAAAGATATTAAGGCAGGTGCCCCAGTATTTTGTTCTTTTCATTAGCTCAAAACCAAAGTCATGAGGAATAAAAAGAATAGGTCTTCAATGGGATATTTTTATAGATGTGGAGAAATATCATCAGCCTGGTAACACTAAGTTCAAATAAACTTACTGCACGCACATTGAAATTCTTCAGAATCTGCTTCAAAATTTGCCAAATTCTCCTATCTCCAATTGACAACAATTTGAAAATAAGATTTTAGTTTTCTCCAGGTAAGTCTCACTGGAGAAGCAGATTATTCTTAAGAGTAGGCTTCATACTCAGCAGTAAATAAATAAATAAATAAATAAATAAAATAAATAAGCTCAATATAGCTTCCTTGTCTCATAATGTCATGTCATTGGTTATACAATTTTTCAGTATTTACATATATTTCTCTTTTTACCTTATAGGGCCTTTGCATAAATATTATATATTCCATCTTTATATTTTTATGGGATTCCTAACTGTGTGAACAAATCCGTCCCTGCATTTATATCTTTTATTTGTGCTTATTTTTGTGTTTTTTTTCTTCTGAATGTTTGTATTGTCCTCTTCTAATGTGTTAGTTTTGTTTTATCTTATGTTATATGTTATTTCATTATTATCCCCTAGTAGTCTGTTTGTTTTCTAATGAGAGACAGAAAGGGAATGGATCCAGATGGAAGGGGGTATAGGGAGGAACTCTGAAGAGTAGAGAGAAGAGAAATTGTAATAAACTTATGTTATGTGAGAAATAAGTCTATTTTCAATTAAATAATCTAAAAAGAAAAATAACAAATTCCTCAACACTAGGTTCTTTTCTTCATATTACTCAGTATCTCTTAAAGCAATTAAGATACAAAATAGTCATCTTCCTATTTAAGAGTAGTTGCTGGATAAATTAAAATTGCATATAACTGCCCATATATGCTGGAAACTGTTGTTACTTCTACCATAATTCTGGAGGTAACTCTGCCTTCAGTAATAGCCATGTGGACCTGGCACTCCTTCCTTAGCCTTCCATGGAATTCTCTGAAAAGACATAGTCCATCAGGACAATAGATAAACTTCTTTAGAAATAGCCTCAGTTGGGAAAACATAAGTTCCAGTCAATGAATGCTTCAGATGCCATTCTCTGGTGAAATAAATTTTTCTGATATTCTTTCCAAGTGGTCCGTTGAAGATTCTAAACAGGGTGCAGCCCAGGTGCGTCATTTAAAATCACACTCCCCAATCTACTTTCAGCTACCTTCCATCTGCTTCTGCCTAGGTCTGTTCATTCCCTTACTCAAATATTCTGCTATCACCTCCCAAATGAACTATTATTGAATCCAGCTTTAATGGTGTGATTTGGACAGAACTCAAGCTATGATAAGAATCCCATTACAGGAAACATGCCTTCTCTTATTTGTAGAATATATTCATAATCAATTTTAATAAACTGAGTGGTTATTAGAGCAATTGGTCTTTCTACATGCCAATGATCCTCATCAGTTTTCAGAATGATTTTCTTTTCTTACTACAGAATTATGAGATGCATATGCAGATAATTTTGAATGTAGTATCTGATTACTCTCCTCACAAAGAGGAGAATGTTTCAAAGGACATCTATTTAAGTACTCTGTTATAAAAAATAATTCAATACTAATGATACTCAAATAATTCTTGATTTAAAATAAGATTTTTATTTAATTCTAGAAATAAGGTCTTCTCATATCTCCTCATTCTTTATTACTAATCCATAAAGTTCACGTAATATTTTTCTCAAGATTTATTCAACAAAACAGATATCTCTTGTAAAATATACTTTCTTTCTCCTTGTCAGGCTGACTGTTGCCACACTGGTGAACTATTTATGAAATGAATGTTATATCTCCGTTTCAGCTGATAGGTCTCTGTGGTTTGCTGTTTATTAGTTTTGTTTGCTGTGATTTACAATACAATATCTATTTTTCTCTAGTGCAGTTGTTTATCTCCCTTTCTTTCTCTTTCTCTCTCTCTCTCTCTCTCTCTCTCTCTCTTTCTCTCTTGCTCTGTCTCTCATTTGAGAGCTGGAAGATAAGCAAAACATTCAGATTTACAAGTAACAATTGAAATGTCCTTCAAACAGTCTATGAATTTCTATATCACTCTCAACATACTCCTGAAATCTTGGGAATATAAACGATATTAATGCACAAGTTTTTATATATTTGTGCAGAAGTTGTAAAGTATATAAACTGATTTCTTGTGTCAAAGAAGTATATTTGTTGATAAGAATAATGGCACATTAAAGCAATTATTTTTTTTAAAAAAATAACTTTGGCCTGGCAGTGGTGGCACACACCTTTAATCCCAGCACTTGGGAGGCAGAGGCAGGTGGATTTCTGAGTTCGAGGCCAGCCTGGTCTACAGAGTGAGTTCCAGGACAGCCAGGGCTATACAGAGAAACCCTGTCTCGAAAAACCAAAAAAAAAAAAAAAAACTTTGAGAAACTCATTTCTCCAATCATCCATCTATCCATCCATTCACTACAATTATATGAAGTGTCTAATATGAAAAGCACTTGTGTTAAATGACAGAATTAACATAAATTAGTAGCTCTGCCCATGTTGTTGGTAACCTCAATCTACTTAGATGAGAAAGCATAAACAAAAAGGTGGAGTTTTAATATAGAAGGCATTTAAAATTGAGGTCATAAAGTAACCAAGATAAAAACCATATGTAGCCCAGGATGACTTTAAACTGCAGGATGATCATCCTGCCTGCACCTCTTTATGTTTCACTGGGGTTTCAACTCAGGGAACCAGTGCATGTTAGTCAAGCTTTCTACCTGCTGAGGATATCCCAGCCAGAAAGTGTTTTAGTAAAGTAGTTCTTCTCTGTTGAGGGACATCTGCATTGTTTCTAGTTTCTGGCTGGTATATATGGCTGCTATGAACATAGTGGAACATGTGTCTCTATTACATGATGGAGCATCCTCTGGGTGTATGCCTAGGAGTGGAATAGCTGGGTCCTCAGGTAGTATTATTTTCATTTTTCTGAAGGTCTGCCAAACTGATTTCCAGAGAGGTTGTATCAGTTTGCATTCCCATGGGCAATGGAGGAGTGTTCCTCTTTCTCCACATCCTTGCCAACATTTGCTGTCACCTGAGTTTTGCTCATAGACATTCTGACTGGTGTGAGGTGGAATCTCAAGGTTGTTCTGGTTTGCACTTCCCTGATGACTAAGGATGTTGAGCATTTCATTAGGTGCTTCTCAGCCCTTTGAGTTTCCTCAGTTGAGAATTCTCTGTTCAGCTCTGTTCTCCGTTTTTTGAAAGGGTTATTTGGATCTCTGGATTCTAACTTCTTGAGTTCTTTGTATACACTGGATATTAGCCCTCTATTGGATGTAGGATTGGTAAAGATCTTTTCCCAATCTATTGGTTGCCATTTTGTCCTATTTACAGTGTCCTTTGCCTTACAAAAGCTTTGTAATTTCATGAGGTCCCATTTGTCAATTCTTGATCTTAGAGTACAAGCCATTGGTGTTCTGTTCAAGAACTTTTTCCTTGTGCCCATTTGTTCGAGACTTTTCCCCACTTTCTATTTTATTAGATTCTGCGTATCTGGTTTTATGTGGAGGTCCTTAACCCACTTGGACTTGATCTTTGTACAGGGAGATAAGAATGGATCAATTTGCAATCTTCTACATGTAGACTGCCAGTGGAATCAGCATCCTGTGATGAAGATGCTGTCTTTTTTCCATTGGATGGTTTTAGCTCCCTTTTCAAAGATCAACAGAGGAATGGATACAGAAAATGTGGTACATTTACACAATGGAATACTCCTCAGTTAATAAAAACAATGACTTCATGAAATTTCTAGGCAAATGGGTGGAACTTGAGTGTGAGGTCTCAGATGGAGGACTTGGAGAAGGGACTGAAGGAACTGAGGGAGTTTACAGTCCCAGGGAGGGAGCAACAGTAGCAACTGGCCTGACCCCTTGATACTCCTGGAGACTAAATCACCAACCAAAGAATACACGCGGAGGTACCCGTGGTGTTGGCCACTTATGTGGCAGAAGAGGGTCTTGTTAGACATCAGGGGGAGCAGAGGCCCTTAGGCCTGAGGGAGTTAGATCCCCCCGTACAGGAGAATGCTAAGGAGGAAAGAAGAGAGTGGATGGGTGGGTGGTGGGGAAATACCCCCATAGTGGCAGGGGGAGGGAAAGGAAATGGGGAGGTTCCGAGGGGAGATCTGGAAAAGGGGAAACATTTGAAATATAAATAAAATATGAAAAATTAAAAAAAAAAGAAAGAAATAATGGTAATTGCTTTAAGCGTTTTTCACTATGCATGGATGAATAAATAAATCTAGGCCTTTGATATCAGTACAGGAGACAAAGACAAACAGTTACACCTAGGTTTCTTGTCTGATGCCAACCTAGTCTATAAACAAGTCTGGGTCAGCTCAGGCTACACAGAGAAACCTATCTCAATAAATAATAATTGCTTTAATTGGTTTTAAAGAGATTTGTCTCAATAGAAGGGAGTAATAAATGAAAATCGATTAGTTTTTAAGTGTTAAGTAATGATTGTTTTAATTATCAAAATGAAAGTTGTTATAACTTAGGTAATATTAATGATATTACAAATCCTCTGTGAGAGAGGTCAATGTAGAACAGATCTGAAGTAAAAACAGACCTCTATTTTTGGATAGAGGCTCTGTATTTGTGTTAAGGGGAAAAGGCTCTGGACCCCTTCCAAAGTAATATGGATCAGACATGGTAGAGGAAGATTCCCTGAAGATCTTGGCTGCAGAGAGGAAAGAAGAATTCAAGAAGACCAAACTGGACAGGTCACATGATTTGCTGATCCCTCTACATGGGAACAGCCCTGTAACTGGCTTAGACATAAAAATGTCTCTAGCCAAAACTTCAGCTAAAATTAGCTAATTACTCTAGCTGGTTATGGAATACTTAATATTCATCATGGCATTCTTTCATATGACACAAATGAAGATTTATTACAATTAGGTTATTGATCAAACTAACTCATAGAAAGAAAGAAAGAAAGTAAGAAAGAAAGAAAGAAAGAAAGAAAGAAAGAAAGAAAAAGACAGTTGTCTTTCACCTGATCAAACTAGGAACAACAATTCAACCTTAACTGATCTGTGCACCTTGCACATTCCATACGAATATCTTTAAAAAACTAAATGTTGGTTATAAGGTTCATATATTACAAAATGAAACACCAAGAGGGAAGCCCTGACAAGATTCACCCTCGGGATGCCGAAATAACCTGCTGTTCCAGCTCCCTACCTGATCCTGCCTCAACTGATGCAGATTCCAGAGACTTGCTTCCAACAGCTTCAGGAGTGGCTGCTAATCCCCAATGACCTCGGTTCATCCAGCCTGTCAGACAGTTCCACTCAGGATTTCAGTTAAACCCTGAATTTTTTCAGAGACTGAACAACAAATGCTACAGATCTGCTCCTAACAGTACCCCCATTCCACTTCAAAGAAGATATTGAGCATCAATACCTCCATCTGGTGTTGCTTCAATGGTGGCAAGCTAGCCACTGGGCAAGAAATGCCTAATTTCATCTACAGATAGAATGCTGTTCAAAAAGGATAGACACAGGATAGTCAACTGCTGATCTCTGCCAAAACAGTGTATGATAGTCCTTCACAAGTCCTGGTTCACTTAAGTTCTGTCAGATGTTCTGGCCCAGAAGGCTGAAGACAGATGCTCCAACATTATAAAGAATATTGGGGAATGTTCAGGTAATCAGCTGTCTCTGCCAATTAAGTTTTAGAAGCTGTGTCTTTCTGCTTCCGGACACTGAAGTAATATTTAATTACTTCTCACATCTGTGACAGGATTGAAGACTAGTTATAGTCTCACAATTAAACTTAAGTTGTTTAGCATTGAAGATGTTCTAAATTTGAAAGGATAGTTTTCAGATGGTAATACAAGTTAAAATCAAACATGATTGAGGTACAGAATTGTAAAGTATGTAAGTTAGGATAGATGATAGAATACTTTTATCTAAATTGACAAATATGATGGACTGGATGTTATCAATTACCTTATAATTTACATAGTTGTTATAATTGTGTTCAGTTTACATCTGAGAGTAAAGAGCCTTTTATTGGACCAAAAGGGGGAATTATTAGGGTTTTGTCTTTTACTGTTTATTGTAATGCTAAGTGCTGGCTTCCAAGATTTGGAGTCTACACACAGCCTCTGGGACCCTGCTCCCAAGTAATTCTGATTTGTGAATAAAGATGCTGGCAGCAATAGCTGGGCAGAAGAGAGATAGGTGGGGTTCAGTTTCTGTAGGCTTCAAGGAGAGAAAGAACAAGGAGGAAAGGAAAAAGAAACAGCCATGGAAGGAGGAGGAGGAGGAGGAGGAGGAGGAGGAGGAAGAGGAGGAGGTGGTGAGAGACTGGGAGAGAGAGAGAGAGAGAGAGAGAGAGAGAGAGAGAGAACCACAATGGGGTAGGAATAAAGAAAATGTGGCCCTGTGGGCTGGCCAATTGGAGCTATAAGCAGCTCAGATGAAAGGGAGAAAATAGTAAGTAATAATTTAGTGTTATAGATAGGTAAATGGATTCTAACAGCATGCAGGTCAGGCAGCTGCCCAGCTATTGTGCTGTCTAAGGCATATTTAAAAATATAAAGGCTGTGTGCCTTTAATGTACCATAAATGGTCTAAAGCTGGAAAGAAACCCCAAGTTGGGATTTATTAATAAATATTAACTACACACCCCCTCCAAGACCTCTGCATCAGTGTCTGCCCCTAGGTTCCAGTCTTGTTTTTCTTGTCCTGACTTCTTTCAATGATGAACAATGATGTGGAAATGTAAGTCAAGTAAACCCTTTCCTTCCTGAAAAAAAACATATAAAAAAAAATGTAAATAATGTATGAAAAAAAAAAAAGAGTTCTCATGTGTAAGGGATATAGAAACACAAGCAAGAATCCATTTCTCTCATGAAAATTTCACAGGGAAGATGATCTTTGATGGATGGATGTCAGACTACATGGGAAGACAGGCATCCAGGCATGTGCAAAGGCAACCATAAAGACACAATTTTAATTAATTTCATTTTCATTATATGTGGCTACTCAGAGTTTTCTAGTGAATATAAATGCATGCTAGTACAAAAAAGTAGCAGTGAATAATGCCCTGAAGGAGATTGAATTTTACATTATAAGTAAATGGAGTCACTTAGTAAACTTTAGCACTTCATCAAAGTTTGTGTTTGGAGGCCTTGCATTGCAGCCAGGAGAAGGGATGCAGAGGTCACATTAGAGGGCCAAAAGTTCTATTCATCTTTCCACTTTCACCAACTAGAGTATCACTGTCTCAGGGAACTGCTGCATAAATCAGGTCGTTTGCTCAGTCACCAACATGCCACAGCCTCTCCACTGTGTCTATTCTGAAATAACAGAAACACAATAAGAGATGAAAGTACTAAAAATGTGAAAAACAGAATATTTAGATCTAACAAAATAAGATATTTGAAGATTATTTTCAATATAGAAACAATTGTTTGATGATGAGTTCAAAGGCAACTATTTTTTTTAATAGGAACACATTTTTCATGGGAATTCAGTCTCCCTTGGTTATAAATGCAATGTTTAGACCAAAACTATAATAATCTATGAAATGAACCACTAATGAAGAAAATCATATACTGGCATATTTTCTAGAGCCTGGAAACTCTGCTACTGGGAAGGTTAATGTAGGAGTGTCACAAAAATGAGGTCCTGCCTGGGCTACAGAATGAGGTGTACAAACTGGATCACAATAAAATAAGAAGTGTGACAATATAACTCAACAGTGAAATGATTGTCTAGCATACAAAAAATCTTGGGTTCCACCATCCATATCTAAAATTTAGAAAAAGAAAAAAGAAATAAGAATTGAAGGAATAAATATATATGTATATACTAAAATATTGAGAACTTAAGAAGGTATTGAAATATTCAGCTGGGAAACTGAATTAATTTCTTTTACAGATTTAAGGACTGCTGGTGAATCTGTTGTACATTTTTGAGGGGGTAAAGACAGAGTGACTTGTGATACAGGCAGCTATTAGTAAGCTTGGCATGTGAGATGAAAAGTATCACATAATCTCACGATATAAATGTGTTTCTGTGTGTCATTGCTCACACATTTAATCCCCCAAACAAGCAGCAGGGAAAGTGGATCTCTGTGAGCTGGAGGCCAGCCTGTTTTACATAACAAGTTATAGGTTAGACAGACATATATAAGAAAACAGTAACTTGAAAAATACACCTGTTATTTTGAACTATAGTGAATTTTGCCTAAATAAATAAGATGAGCAGTATTATAAAAATTCATGATATCATTTTCTGAGACACCACTTACATTAAAAGGAAAGTGGAAGATATATATATATTACAGATAGAGACTAAATGTAATGACCTAAGCTTAAGGTTACTTTAGTGTTCCAGATACTTGTGCTGTATTCACCAATATTTCTCTTAAAATTAATATAAATATGAAAATGTATAGTTAAGTAGAGGAAAGAAACATAGAGCCACAGAAAACCTGATTGGAAGATTGGTTTCTATTAATGAATTCTATTACCCTGCATAGGCATAGACAAATTGGTTTTTTTTTTTAAAGCATTTTCTCCCCACTAAAATAAAAACAACATGCATATTACATTGAGAAAGTATTTCTAATTATATTTACATAACAACATTTTTCTCTTTACAGCTTGAAATATCATTGCCCAGAGCATAGGAAGCTTCAATCACAATTTGACAATGAGATGCTCATACAAATACAAAAATAAATAACCCATGTTATTTTGATATGCAGCTCTTCCTCCACTGATATTTTCCTACATTACATAAGACTGTAGTTATTGCTGTTCATTAAGCACTCAGCATGCAATGCATTCCATGATCCACATTAATCTCACATGATCTCTCATGGTAACTGATTAAACACTCAGTTAATGATAGCATGGTGCAACATACAGCTTGCTCTAAAATGGAGGCACCTTTGAAGTAAAACATCTGTATTTTTAATCACTATGCAAGTGCTAAGTGTAGTTTAAAAAGCATCTCTCTATAAATGGAAGTCTTATTCTCACTCTAAATTATGATCATAGGAAGCATGCACATTCACCCTCCACTGTTCTTGTGTCTGCCAACAACTGAGACTTCTTGAAGCCCAATAGCAAGAGTTCCATATCAGTGAAAAAGTTAAGAAGTGAGGAACCTTGGGATTATTTAATTTGAATTTCTGCAGTGATGAATGAAGCCAAACACCTTTTTTTTTTACATGCCCACAAGATATTTTTTATATTTGTCTTGGGAAAATGTGTATAAGCTTCCTGGCCCACTTCACACTTGATTATTGGTTGACATTCTGCTAAGTCATGTTTCTTCTTTTTTTTTTTTATTGTTTCATTTTTTATGTTCTCATTTTGTTTGTTAGTTGAAACAGGGACTCACCAAGTAGCTCAGATGAACCTTTTACTCACAATCCTCCAATCTCAGCTTCTCAAATGATGCAATTACAGACATGTGTCACCAAGCCTGGCTTAATGCTGTTGTTTTTATATTTTTTATAAATTTTTCATTATAAAAAATTCCTGTCAGATATAACTAAATCCAATACATACTGCGAATAGTGGTTATTTTTCTCATTTCATAGATTGTTTTCAATTTTTTTTTTTTTTGCAGTGGAAAAACCTTCACATTTGATTGTTGCCTGATGATTTGTGCTACCCAATATCATCAAAGGTAAATGCCAAATCAAGTAGCTCTTCTGCTTCTATATTCTTTGGTAGTTTTGTTGGTAGCTTGGTTGGTTAATTGGTTGGTTAGTTTTATTTTAGTTTTGTCAACCAGAACCTATATTTAGGACTTAAAGTTCACTTTGAGTTGATTTGTGTGTGTGAGGGGTGTATTTAATGTCCAGTCTCTTTAACTCTAGATATTAATTTTACCAACCCCATTTATTAACATACATTATAACTTTTCATGACCTCTTTGAAAATTGATTATTCTACGCTTTGCTTTATTTGTAGATTCTCTCTGGGCCATACTATGAACAATTTTTTATCTTTAATTTTCAAGTTGGCAAATAGAGATTTTGCCAACTATTTTATGTGCCCAGCAGTCTATCTACTGAGTATAGCATATCCAAAGAAGACATTAACCTTCCATAGAGATTTATGCTATCCTGCGTTTGTTATACTCTTCACACAAAGAAACAGAAATGTTCATCAGAGAGTGATTGAATAAAGAAAATCACACACAGGCACACACACACACACACACACACACAAACAAACACACACACACACACATACACAAACACTCATTTATAAGGGGAGACCCCCAATTCCAATAATTCAAACTAATATGCAAGACACTATAATAAAAGTCGAGCATAACAAAAAGGATTGCATGATTTCACCTCTATGTAGAATCTAAAAAGAGAGTATATATATATATATATATATATATATATATATATATATATATATAT
>JADRCH010000012.1:22452035-22513764 GCA_019843965.1 Rhynchomys soricoides
ATATATATATATATATATATATATATATATATATATATATATATATAAAATATTAGATGAGTGATTACTGAGGCTAGGGAGAGAGAAAGAATAGGAAGTCATAAATCAGGGGTATATGCTGTAGCTGTGCATAATCTATAAATTGAAAGAATTTCTTTACATTTGAGCTATAATTAATTCTGCATTATATTTAGAAAATGTGCTCAGAAACTATAATTTCCTAGCTCCTAATACATACAGAGGTCACTATGGTAGGTAATAAACAGACTAATTGGTTTAACTATGGTAAATTATCCTATGATGTACAGGTAGATATAAAAACACTCTATTGTGCCACACAAATTTAAAAAGGCTTTTAAATCCTTAAAGTTAAAGGATTTTAGAGGTTGGTGACATGGCTCAGAAGTTAAAAGTACTTACTGTGTAGTTCCAGGTTCAGGAGACCCCAGAAACAAAGACCCCCAGGAGTTGACTCAATGCACAAGCAAGAGGGCTTTAATCAAAGCAAGCTAGCTTGGACCGCCATGAGATGGCGATCCTGTGTTCCAGGGAAAGGGGCATTTTAAAGACAATAATCACAGGTGGGTGATTAGGGGGTTTCCATAGTAGCGAAAATCTGATTGGCTGTAGGCAGGAATGCACCCTCCGTGGCTTGGCCCCTGTCAGTGGACAGAATGGGCATCTTAACATTCTGCTCGGTGGGCAGGTGGGTCATTCTGTTCAGTGGGCAGGTGAGTCATTCTATTCAGTGGGCAGGGAGGGGACCTCCCTGGGACTTTCTGCTCCTGTGTAAGTCAGAAGTTTAGTTTCCCAGGCCCTTAGTTTGGCCCATATGACATCTGGAAAACAAAATGGAGTTAGCAGTGTTGTTTTTTAGCTCCACAACTTCTCCTATAGAAGACCACAGTCTTGTTCCCAGTACCCCTATTTAGAAGCTAGCACATAACCACCTGTAACACATTCCAGGGGTATCTGATGACTTCTTGTGGCCCATGATGGCGCTATCATTCATGTGCTTATATTAACACAGAAATACATTCACATAAGTTAAAATTTAAAAATATTCAAAAATAAAGTTTAAGCAAAATGACTTAAAGAAAGAACAATAAATTATTGAAAACAAAGCATGAAAGTTAGGTGGAAGAGTTAACCTGGATGTTAAAGAGTAAATTGAGCATATGTTGTCTCCCTGAGACACACCCATGAATCCAAGTCCGCACAACAAACTCCCTAGGATGCCCTTTGTTCTTTAAGTTTCCTTTTTGTAGGAGAGGTAAGAAATAAAGCCTGAGTTCTCATTTTATAATCATATCACACACAAAAAAATTGAGACAGCAATTTACACAGCCTGTGTTTTTCCTGTGTGCAAAACTGCTTATGAGGCTCTTTTTACCAAGTAGAGACAGCCTCAAATGACATGATAACCACTGGGTGATTTTAACCTTGGCTGCAATTTGGAGACAGAAATGTGTAAGAAGTCAGTTAAACCTTCAATGCCTATTCCAGCCAGTTGTTTTGGCTCTGGGTTTTATAATAATAACAATAATATACTTTTTCTCCTGGAATAAATGAGACAGTAAGCAGAGAGAAAGTGAAATGATGCTCTGTATAGCAGTTCTGCTGCTTGCTTTTCTGCTAGTGAGTTCACAGCAAGGAATAGCCTGAAACTTGTTCTGGACATCAAGAGAGAAAGAAAAGAACTTATTTCTATGACCTGTGCTCTAGAAGCAATGGACACCAAGCATCCCTCCATCCACCTCCATGCAAATGCTGCAGAGCATTCCTTACTCAGCAACCTGACCTACAACTACTTGGGTTCAAGTCTGTGATGTACTACAGTGCAGTTAAAGTCCAGAGAGAGACTGAACAAGGGTTGATACCCAGAGCATGAGTACTAAAAGGAGAGAACCTTTATCTGCAGGCACGTTAATCTTAGCCACACTAATCTACATGTGAAAGGGTAAAATCCTCTAAAAAACAACAATTTTTTCAACATTGTGAAATGACCTTTTCCACAGTAGTATCTTTGTATCTTCCTTACGTCCTAGAAAACACAGACATTTGATTTCTCTGAAAGTGTTAATCTGATTCTGGTTTAAAATATTCTGTCATACTAGGTTATCCTAACAACACCTCCATACCATCTCTACCTATCTTGTTCTGGTCAAAAAAAAATGAACTATTAATTATGTGATTAATATCAATGTGCACAAATGAATTTGCTTAAAAATAGCAACATAGAAAGTTTATCAAACAACCTTAATAGACACAAAAATTCCACTAGATCGAAGATCATACTGAAAGCAGGAAGAACACAAGTATGTTTAAATGATATGTGAGTCCAGGAACACAGGAATTAAATGGACTGAGTCAGAGAGGTGGATAAGTTAGGATGTAATACTTTCATATCATAAATGCAAACACTTAGTCAGTTTGTGAAACTTACCTTAAATATCTGTGGTTCAGATGAATGTGGTGATCTTGTTAAAATAACAAAACTGAATAAGTTTCCTATGGGCAATAAGATTTGAGAATAAAAGTAAGCAATCTTTCATCTTACACATTCTCCTCCCCCCTACCATCAGAATTGGGAAAAGAACTACATTACATACAGTAAATGTGATGATTTGCATATGCTTGGTCCAGAGAGGGGCAATATTAGGAGGTGTGGCCTTGTTGGGAGTGGGCAATGAGACCCTCCTACTAGCTCTGTGGGGGTCAGTTTTGCCCAAGCAGTCTTTAGATAAAGATGTAGAACTGTCAGTTCCTTCTGCACCGTGCCTGCCTAGATGCTATGCTCCTGCAATAATAGCAGACTGAACCAATGAACCTGTAAGCCAGTTCCCATTACATGCTGTACTTCATAGAACTTGCCTTGGTCATGATATCTCATCTCAGCAATGGAAACTCTAACTAAGATAGTGAGTAACTGTTAAGAACTCTAGACTTGACTGCCCACATTTAACTCTTTCTATTGTTTTGGATGATGAGGAAGCATGTTTCCAACTCCAGGCTTTGATCTTTACCTTCACAAGTCCAGATTATACTCTAATTGAAAAGAATGTGCCTTCATAGAGACTCATTATATGTAGGAACTCAAGAGAACCTGGTACTACCTTCAAAAATAACAGAAATTACACTCTTCCTCCAAGAACCAATACATCTTCTTGACTCTATCCACTTGATAAATTTACTTTCTTTTGTTATATCATGAGTAATATAAAACAGTAGATCTCTGATGAGGTAACGACTTCATTGAAAAGTTATTCAAATAAATTCCAAGCATGCTGTCAGATGATGAAAGGAGAAATTATGACAATTTATTCTACTTGTTCTAGAGTAAACATTGGTGAGCTAATTACACAGCATACCTTCACACAGTATCTGCAAATGTAAGAAGGGTCTCTGATTACTGGTTTTGTCTTTACTTCTATTTGATAAATTATGTGTAATTACAGTGCAATTAGGTAACACCTTTAACATTAAAGAAAAATAAGCCATGTAATATGGTATAATTTTTGATAACAGCAAAATTCTCATGATTGCAAATAAAAAAACTACATGATTACTCTGGAATTCATTAGGACAGTTAGGTTTATGCAGTTTATTTAAAGACCAATTTGCATATAGAGAACTATATTAAACTATCAATTTTGAAATCCCCAATGAAAATGAAACTGTAATAATTCATCTTTCACATGAGTATATTTAGCAATAAATTTTAAAATATACTCATACAATGTAGCCTTGGTAATTTCAAAACTTGTTTAAACACTTTTCCTTACTAATTGAAGCAACAACTAATTAAATCAAATTAAATTAACTAGTAAATCACAACTAAACAAACAATTGTTTGAATGTGCCATGTCACATTCAAACAAGAATTTCCTTTCTTTCTTTCTTCCTATCTTTCTTTTCTTTTCTTTTCTTTTCTTTCTTTTATATTTTTGGTATTTTTTTACATTTAAAATGTTTCACTCTTTCTAGGTCACTACTTTGGAACCCCCCTATAGACTCCCCACTCCCCCTGCCTCAATGAAGGTACACCCTCACCCACCCACCCACCCACCTACTCTTGCCTTCCCTCCTTGGCATTACCCTATACTGGGGCATCTAGCACCCTCAGGCCCAAGGGCATCTCCTCTCCCTAATGGCTAACAAGACCCTCCTCTGTCACATATGTGGCCAGCACCATGGGTCCCTCCATGTGTATTCTTTAGTTGGTGAACCAGTCTCCAGGAACATCGGGAGGTAAGGCCAGTTGACACTGTTACTCCCTCCCTGGGGCTGCCAAATCCCTCAGCTACTTCAGTCCCTTCTCCAGCTCCTCCATCTGGGACCTCAAACTCAGCCCAACAGTTGCTGTGAAGTGAATCTTGGATATTCTGAAATTTTGGGCTAATATCCACTTATCAGTGAGTACATACTGTGTTCATTCTTTTGTGACTATTACCTCCCTAAGGATGATATTTTCAAATTCCATCCATTTGCGTGTTAATTTCTTGAAGTCATTGTTTTTAATAGCTGAGCAGTATTCCATTGTGTAAATGTACCACATTTTCTGTATCCATTCCTCTGTTGAGGGACATCTCGGTTGTTTCCAGTTTCTGGATATTATAAATATGTCTGCTATGAACATAGTGGAACATGTGTCTTTATTATACGTTGGAGAATCTTCTGGGTATATGCCCAGGAGTAGAATAGCTGGGTCCTAAGGTAGTAGTATGTTCATTTTTCTGAGGGTCTGCCAAACTGATTTCCAGAGAGGTTGTATCAGCTTGCATTCCCACCAGCAATGGAGGAGTGCTCCTCTTTCTCCACATCCTCGCCAGCATCTTCTGTCACCTGAGTTTTTGACCTTAGCCATTCTGACTGTTGTGAGGTGGAATCTCAAGGTTGCTTTGATTTGCATTTCCCTGATGTCTAAGGATGTTGAACTTTTCTTTAGATACTTCTCAGCCCTTCAAGTTTCCTCAGTTGAGAATTCTCTGATTAGCACTGTTCTCTATTTTTTGATAAGGTTATTTGGATCTCTGGAGTCTAACTTCTTGAGTTTTTTGTATATATTGGATATTAGTCCTCTATAGGACATAGGATTGATAAAGCTCTTTTCCCAATCTGTTGGTTGCCATTTTGTCCTATTTAAACTGTTGTTTGCCTTACAGAAGCTTTGCATTTTCAAGAGGTCCCATTTGTTGATTCTTGGTATTAGAACATAAGCCATTGGTGTTCTGTTCAGGAACTTTTCCCCTGTGTTTGAGACTTTTCCCCACTTTCTCTTCTATTTGAATCAATGTGAACATCCTTGATCCACTTGGACTTGAGCTTTGTACAGGGATATAGGAATGGATCAATTTGCATTCTTTTGCATGTAGGCAACCAGTTGAACTCACACAATTTGTTGAAAATGCTGACTTTTCCCCACTGAATGTTTTTAGCTCCTTTGTCAAAATTCAATTGACCGCAAGTTGTGTGGGATAATTTCTGTGTCTTCAATTCTACTCCATTGATTTACCTGCCTGTCTCTGTACCAATATCATGCAGTTTTGTTTTTTTTTTATCACTACTACTCTGTAGTACAGCTTGAGGTCAAGGATGCTGAATCCCTCAGAAGTACATTTATTGTTGAGAATAATTTTTGCTACCCTGGGTTTTTGTTATTCTATATGAATTTAAGAATTGCTCTTTCTATGAAGTCTATGAAGAATTGAGTTGAAAATTTGCTAAAGATTGCATTGAATCTGTAGATTGCTTTCAGCAGGATGGCCTTTTTTACTATATTAATCCTGCCAATCCATGAGCATGGGAGATCTTTCCATCTTCTGGAGTTGTCTTCTATTTATTTCTTCAGAGACTTGAAGTTCTTATCATACAGATCTTTCACTTGTTTGGTTAGAGTCACACCAAGATACTTTATATTGTTTGTGACAATTGTTAAGGGTGTCATTTGCCTAATTTCTTTCTCAACCTGTTTATCCTTCAAGTACAGGAAGGCTACTGAATTGTTTGAGTTAATTTTGTTATCTGGACAGTTTGCTGAATTTGTTTATCAGCTGGAGCAGATCTGTGGTGGAGTTTTTTAGGTCACTTAAGTATACCATCATATCATCTGCAAATAGTGATATTTTGATTTCTTCCTTTCCAGTTTGTATCCCTTTGACCTACTTTTGTTTTCTAATTGCACTATGTTGAACTTTGAGTACTATATTGAATAGATAGGGAGAGAGTTGACAGGATTTTCTAGTCCCTGATTTTAGTGAGATTGCTTCAAGTTTTTCTCCATTTAGTTTGATGTTGGCCACCAGTTTATTGTATACTGCTTTTACTATGTTTAGGTATGGTCCTTGAATTCCTGATTTTTCCAAGACTTTTATAATGAAAAGATGTTGAATTTTGCCAAATTCTTTTTCAGCATCCAATGAAATGAACATGTTGGTTTTTCCTTTGTGTTTTTTTTATGTAGTGGATTACTTGGATGTATGTCTGTGTACTGAATCATCCCTGCATCCTTGGGATGAAGCCTATTTGATCGTGGTGAGTGATCATTTTGATTTGCACTTGGACTCAGTTTGTGAGAATTTTATTGATTATTTTTACATCAATAGTCATAAGGAACATTGGTCTGAAATTTTATATTTTTGGGGGGTCTTTGGGAGGTTTTGTTATCAGTGCAATTGTGGCCTCATAGAATGAATTGAGTAGTGTTCATTCTGTTTCTATTTAGTCTTCTTTGAAGGTCTCATAGAATTCTACACTGAACCCATCTGGTCCTGGGCTGTTTTTGGTTGGGAGACTTTTAATGACTGCTTCTGTTTCTTTAGGATTTAAGGTAGTGTTTAGATTGTTTATCTGATCCTGACTTAACTTTAGCATTTGGTATCTGTCTAGAAAAGTGTCCATTTCATCCTGATTTTCCAATTTCGTTGAGTATAGGCTTTTGTAATAGGATCTGATGATTTTTTTGAATTTCTTCAGAATCTGCTTTTATGTCTCCCTTTTCATTTCTATTTTTATTAATTTGGATACTGTCTTTGTATCCTCTGGTTAATCTGGCTAAGGGTTTATCTATGTTGTTGATTTTTTCAAAGATACAGCTTCTGGTTTTGTTCACTCGTTGTATAGTTCTTTTAGTTTCTACTTTGTTATTTCAGCCCTTAATTTGATTATTTCTTGCCTATTGGGTGTATTAGATTCTTTTTGTTCTAGAGCTTTCAGGGGTGCTATTTAGCAGCTAGTATATGCTTTCTCCAGTTTCTTTTTGGAGGCATTCAGAGCTATTCGATTTCCTCTTAACACTGTTTTCATTGTGTCCCATAGGTTTGGGTATGTTGTACTTTCATTTTTATTAAATTCTAGGAAGTCTTTAGTTTCTTGCTTTATTTCTTCCTTGATCAAGTTTTCATTGAGTAGAGCATTGTTCAGCTTCCACGTGTATGTGGGATTTCTGTTGTTGTTGTTTTTGCCATTGAAGACCAGCCTTAATCCATTGTGGTCTGATAAGAGACATAAGATTATTTCAATCTTCTTATATCTGTTGAGGTTTGTTTTGTGACAAATTATATGATCAGTTTTGGAGAAGGTACCATGAGGTGCTGAATAATAGGTATTTTCTTTTGATTTAGGATTAAATGTTCTATAGATATCTGTTAAATCCATTTGGTTCAAAACATCTGCTAATTTCACTGTATTTCTGTTTAGTTTGTGTTTCCAACGTCTGTCCATTGATGACCATGGGGTGTTGAAGTCTCCCACTATTATTGTGTGAGGTGCAATGTGTGCTTTGTGCTTTAGAAAAGTTTCTATTATGAATGTGGGTGCCCTTGCATTTTGAGCATAGATGTTCAGAATTGAGAGTTCCTGGTAGATTTTTCCTTTGATGAGTATGAAGTGTCCTTCCTTATCTTTTTTGATGACTTTTGGGTGAAAGTCAATTTTATCTGACATTAGAATGCCTACTACAACCTGTTTTATGGGACAATTTGTCTGGAAAATTGTTTTCCAGCCCTTTACTCTGAAGCGATGTTTGTCTTTAACAAGGTGGTATGTTTCCTGGATGCAGCAAAATGCTGGGTCCTGTTTATGGATCCAGTTTGTCAGTCTATGTCTTTTAATTGGGGCCTTGAGTTCATTGATGTTAAGAGATATTAAGGAACAGTGACTGTTGCTTCCTGATATTTTCGATGTTATTTTTATGTTTGTGTGGCTACCTTCTTTTGAGTTTGTTTAAAGATTACTGTCTTGCTTTTTCTAGGGTGTAGTTTTCCTCCTTGAGTTGGCATTTTCCATCTATTATCCTTTGTAGGACTGGGTTTGTGGAACATATTGTGTAAATTTGCTTTTGTTATAGAATATTTTGGTTTCACCATCTATGTTAATTGAGAGTTTTGCTGGGCATAAAAGCCTGGGCTAGCATTTCTGTTCTCTCAGGGTCTGTATGAGATCTGCTTAGGATCTTCTAGCTTTCATAGTCTCTGGCGAGAAGTCTGGTGTAATTCTGATAGGTCTGCCTTTATTATGTTACTTGACCTTTTTCCCTTACTACTTTTAATATTTTTTTCTTTTATTGTAAATTTGGGTTTGGAGAGCTATGGTACAGGGTCAATTCTTGGGTGCAGATAGAAACCAGAGGAATCTTTCCCCAGCTGTCCCTTAGTTCCTATGTCTTGATGGCTCTTCAAGGGACCCTCTTGATCCAGTGAATTTGAACAGAAGTGTTAGGCTTGCCTGTGTTTGAAGGTGTGTTAACACTCCTGGGATACCAGCTCTCTCTTGGTACTATTTGAGTATGTAGCCCTGTGCCACAAGATCTGCTTATGGCCACCGAAAAAACCAGAGGACCTCTTCTTAATCCCTGTGTCCTGGGGATTCCAGGTGAGTCCCTCTGAGCAGACAGGCTGCCCACAACTCCTGGGAGTTCAGCTTTCTCCTGGTGCTATTTGACCAAGGAGCCCTGGTGGCCCATGCAGAGTTCTCCTGCCACAGATGGAAACTGGACTGCTCTTTCCTCCTGGCTTTTCCTCAGTCCCTGTGTCCCAAGGATTCCGGGCGAGTCCTGCTGAGTAGTGTTACTCATCTTACCCCCACTCATGGGCTTTTCCACACTCTGGGAGGCTAGCTTTCTCCTGGTTCTATTTGGCTATGGAGCCCTGGTGGCCCAGGCAGAGTTCTCCCGCCACAGATCCATGAATTTCCTATATCTCCCTTCATTCCACTCAAATGATTTTTTTAAGCAGTAAACTACCTTTACTCTGTATTATTTCCAATGTAGCATAGCAAGTTCAAATTTAAAAAGCCAAAACTCTCTTCTATAAATGTAATATGTTAACTTAAACTAACTTGGACTACATGAGGGAAGTCTACAAATAATGAGGTTGCTCTCCTCATCAATAGAAAATTCTAACAATTTCTCAGAATCTGATGTAAAACAGAGTGCTGTACCACAATAATTATGGTTTCCTGTTTGTACTGTTACACAATCTTATATATGGAGCTCAGAACAACTATAAAAAATGATCATACCATACAAAATGAAGATTAACAAACTCTGTAACCCCTCTAAATGATGCAATTACTTACTGTGCTTCAATCAATCCTCCTTCCCTGTGATATGCTGAATCTTGGATAAGCCATTTCACAGTGGATTTAGAGTCAGTGTCAAAAATTATTCCCCTAAATGTTAAAGATCATTTCACAACATAGGATCAAATACTTGGAGCTGCCTGTAGCAAAGCTGGTTTGTGTAATGATGTTTTATATTAAATTTTATAAACTTAAGTAATAGTATTCAAACTATAAAAAATAATATCAGTAACTAATATTCACACTAATTAATGCATTCTGTCATACAAAATGTCAGCAAGAAACAGATAAGGCCATGAAGTATTACAGTGACAACCTAGGTTGAGGGACTACCAAGTTGGGTCTCAGAGGGAAGAGAAGAGAAGTACATCTCAAGGTCTTTCACCAGTTGTTTCTTATGGGGTTCTCCTATTACTTTCTCTTAACTATTGTTAAGTGAAGACATTTACTGCATCTAAGGATAACATTTCAGGACAAGTACCAAAATTTCCATACCATATCATAGTATGGACATCCAGAGATTATTTACTTTAATGTTATTATAGCTGCACATTTCCTCTTATATCACACCTCTAAATGCCATCTGTAACAAATTCATTTTCAAGGCCAATGAGATAGCTGTGCTTGCTGCCAAGCCTAACCACTTGAGAGCATCAAACTCATGCAAGTTGTCTTCTGATGCTAATATTAACACATATAAAACATACACACACACACACACACACACACACACACTCACAAGGAAACAAATATATAAAAGTAAAAGGAGCAATAATGATTTTTTTCTTAGAACCCATTGATCTAAGCTGATGCAATTCTTTAACAAAAATGGCATCTAAAATTTGCTTGCTTCTGTCACTTGCAGTATTTGCCTTCTTAAGTCAAGGGTTTTAATTTTGTTATCTACTTGAACTCTTGTGCTGGTCTCTGAAGACCTGTCAGTGTTGACATCAAATCATATAAAATCTATCCTCCATTCTACCTTTCTGGTATAAACATGTCTGCATTGGTTCATCAAATATGCCTTTTGACAGATTATAGACATTATCATCTACAAACCTCAGTTTTGAGCATTAAATTCAGACACCACGTTTTTCAGAATGGTGGTACATGCTTATAATCCAAACAGTCTGGAGGCAGTGGAAGGAGTATCAAAAAGTATGATGTTAGCTTGAGCTAAAGAGTAAAACCCTGTCTCAGAAAATAGTAAATAATAATATAAAACAAATAAATATTCAGGCATAACCAACGTGACTTCAGTCTCACTTCTGACCCACTTCTATTACATTTATTTTCTTACCTGCTTAGGACTATCAATTCACCAGGCTGCCTCCTTCCATCTTATCTATTAAATACCCTCCATTTAGCAACACTGATAAAAAATAATATGGTAGTATCATGGTACATATTTGAACAAGACAGCAAAAGAAGCATCTCCAGCTACTGAGAGGATTACACAAGTAAGATAGAAGAGTCAGAAGAATAAACACAGAAGGTGAATTCCAGTTTCATCACCCCCTCCCATCTCTGTTGAACTCTTTTGCAAAAGAAGCTGAAGAAACAAGCCTCATGTATGAGTACATTTCATAATGGATAAACCCTTCCCAGTTAATGAATTATTTCTGTGAAAAAAAAGATTAAGGTGAAGCTCTGAGTTGAAAAGAAATATCCATGATAAGAATTATGACATTTGAGTTAATAGAATAATTCTTTTCAAGGGTATTGTTTAGAATAAAAGAAAAGATAAAATTAAGTTATAATATCAAAAATACAAAAAAAATTTTAATTTAAGATACATATTTTCAGTTTGAATTTCCTTAGTTCTTCGAGTCTAGTAAGTCAATTCTGTGATCCAATTGCTGATTCCTGAAAATGGAGTGAATAGTATTCCCATAGCCTTTAGCTCTACTATCCTGTCAGCCAGAAGGTTTACTTTGTGAAAATTTTTTTGTGAACAGAAACAATCACATGCCTGAGGTGACTCAAATTATGATTGTTAGCCTGGTGAGTCTACCTTGCCCAGGAGCACTGCAAGACTCTCCAAGCCCCTCTGTTCCTCTTCTCATTTCTTGCCTTTTCTCTTGTTATAAAAGAATAGAAAACAACACAGAAGTAACTTGAAAAAATAGGTACTGCATGCTCTCACTCATTTGTGAAAACTATTTGGTCAATTTTGGAAAACAACCAGAATGGAATTCTAGCCACCAGAGAGAAGAGTTGGGCATGGGAATAAGTCAATAAGGAACACGACAACACAAGCAGAGAAGAAAGATTGCTTCCCCTGTCCAGACCTGCAGGACTTATTAGAGAGGATCGAGGAGGACTAAGCCTGAAAGAAAAACGGGCGAGAGAGAGAAGGGAGGCTAGGCAAAGTTCCGTCTAGGTCTCACTTTATTTTTTACACACGTTTGCTTTTAAAGAAAAAGGAACGTAGAGGGGAGGGGAAAGGAGGCTTATGGCCCCCTGGCTGTCATGGTTTAACAAGCCAGACCATCCGGTGTCAACTTGTTTTATGATCTGTTTATTTCCAGGAGGTGGGAAGGACAGTTTAGTCTTGAGGAAACACAACTAGCTCTTGGAAGGTCACTAGGGTCAGATTCCCAGGAATGGTGTGAAGATCCTGGCTCCAGGCATCTCCAGCTTATCTTGTGCAAACACGAGTGGTCCTCAGAAAGTCTCAGATTCCCAAGGACAGTGTGGAGGCTCAGGCAAATTCCAAGGAGGGTGTTAGAGCCTGGCTCCTAACATATCACCCTTTCTTTTACAATGAATGAGGAGCAGATAAGAAAGGTAGGTAAAAGGCCTGTTGTAGGCTATGCAGTATGCACCCATGTCTCATGCCCAATTTTTATTAGGGTAGGGGCTCTGTCTTAGGCTATATGGATGGCCCTTATCTCTGGCATCGACCTTTTATAGTCTCAATGTATACCCGGTTAATAGATCCATAATAACTCCCGTCATTAAGCTACCCTGCAGCCTTTAAGGGCGTGTGTTGAGAATCATGGCACTGCAATACATTCCTGTCATTGGCCTTTCCACAGCTTATGGCCCAAAGACGCTCCTGTTGACTAAGGGCTGTCAGTATCTATAGCCTGCGATACCAGGGATTCTCTGCCTCTGCCGCTAGGGCTGAAAACTGTAGACCGTCAGACAAAACGTCAGAGGGAGGGTCCTCAGTGCATTTTTGGATACTGAGTCGATGGTAATGAACAGCAGGCGGCTTCTGGAGGGCAGAATCAATCTGTGACTTAACAAAGTTTTTAGTCTATTAAAAGCCCAAGGGCCAAATGTAAAAAGCAATAAAAGGCCCATAAGGTGTCCCAGAATGCTGGGGAGTAATGTAGAAAGTCAGGGAGAAGTGGAAAACCAATTTTGATACCAAGCCTCAGCTTGTTCTCTCTTTCTCTTTCTCTCTGTTAAGCTCTTTTTTATCTTTTCTATGCTGTCATCAACTAACCCTGTCTTGTCTGCATACAAGCAGCATTCTTCTTTAAGGGCAGCACATAGACCACCTTCTTGTAAAAAGACAAGGTCTAGCCCTCTTCTGTTTTGTAATACTACCTCTGATAGGGATGCTACAGATTCTTTAAGATACTTTAAGCCTTGTTGTAACTCACAGATATCATTATTAATGGCTATGGAAAGTTGATTATACTGTTGAGTAGAAGAAATCAAGGAGGCTATACCTGTTCCAGCTCCTGTGGCAGTTAAGCCCAAAAGGACAGCCAGTGTAATGGCTGTAATGGGTTCTCTTTTGGCACGGGTTGCACCCCGCTCCCAAAATGTAAGTAGGTCTTCTGGCCTGGTGAAAGGTAATTTTTGGAATAAGAAGGACCAAAACACAGTAATCTCTGTGTATCAATAAAGAAGTTGAAACTACATAAGGAGTGAGCCCGGTGGAACAGATAAAATAAGAACTATCGGGTGCCTGAATGTACTGAAAGGTGGAGTTGACAGTAATTGTTTGATTACAAATGTCACTCAACTGATGAGGGGGGAGCATATTAAGGGCTAATAAACAGAGGCCCAATCCAGAAACCTGGGAAAAGGTTAATCCAAGGTGCTCAGTATTGCCCCATCTTAACTGTCTGGGATCATTAGTAAAGAGAGGTTCACCAATAATAGCCACTCTCTCATAGAAGGGAGGTCGAAGGGAGCAGCAGACCCAACATTCTAAATAGTCTGCCTGATTGTTGTCTCTCAAGGCCTTAATGGAAGCGTTAACTAGATCGAGTATAATGTTGGATGACAATGGAGGTCCCACAGGGAGGGTCGGTTGGAAAAGGGTACTAGCAAAGGGTTTTAAGGTTGGACTTATAATAACTGAGGGAGCCCCTATCTTAATTTTTGGGCTCGTCTGTCCAGGATGTAAGGCTGTGTTAGGTCCAATGTCTATTGTAGGGCCCTGTGGAAGTGTCTTAATGAGTTTAATTTTAAATGTGAGGCCCAAGTCATGTCCTGGCATATAGAGTCTCAATCCCCATTCATAGCCTCTGGAATTATCCCAGGAGGCCTTTTTCCCAGTGTAAGTGAAAGTGATGGAAAAGGGATTGCACCAGTTAAATATGCATTCATTAGCCAGGGGGGCAGGTCCACCGGTAAGGCTGTATAGGGACAGGTTTATTCTTTACTGTAATATAATCCCATGAAGAGGAGGGTTTCCAGTAAGTATCTCCAGAGGTCTCGCAGCCCCAGGAGGCACAGTAAAAATCAGGAGAGAAACCGCACTTTGTGCCAAGAGAGCGGTCTCGATGTCCTCCGGGGCAGATATAGAAGGAGGCCATTTGTAGGAGGGTCCTTTTCATCAGGGATCCACATCCCGGTTGCCATACTCGCCGTAAGACAGGATTAGGGGGTTTTCGTTGTGGTACAAAGAAGTCCTGGTAGTCCCAATAGTCATGAGCCCCAAGGGCCAGCACACATAGATCAACCTGTAAGGGGTCCCAAGGGATATTGGCAGAGAGCCGAGAGGTTGAATTAGCAACGTCTCCTGCCTCATTAAGAATTACCCGTGTAAAGTTGAAAAGTTGATGTGGCGTGGGGTTGTTCTTGCCACTGGAGCACAGTAGGGCCTCGAAGAAGATCCAAGGGAGCAGCATCATTGGAGATAGGGACATTTCTGGTCCTTTTTAGTCTCTGAAATTAAACACAATGAGAAGCCTTCTCAGGGGGGTCCCTGGGTGGGTTATAGAGTTTTATGAGGCGATTTGGAACCATCTGGCATTTTGTGTCTCTGAATCATAAATGCAGGCGTGCCCCTTGCCCCAGATGAGGACTGGGTCTGGACCCTGCCATTTGTTAGATAAAGGGTTTCTCCACATAGCCTGTGCATAGTTATCAGCTGTCGACAGTTGCCAGAGGCGGTCTGCAGCAGATCTACCTGCAGAGTCGTATGTAAGAAAGTTTAGAACAAATAAAGCATGATTGAGGAGAGTCTTAACATTGCCTGCTCTGGGGTAGAGAGCTTCTCCCCCAGACTGTAATTTGAAAAGCATGTTTTTGAGTGTCTGGTGGGCTCATTCAACAACCCCCTGTCCTTGAGGGTTATAAGGGATGCCCATGATATGTTTGATGCCCATTTGAGCACAGAATTGTTTAAAGCTGGAGCTGGTATATCCTGGGCCATTATCCGTCTTAAGGATTTTAGGTATTGGGGTGGTTGCCAGGCTGGCAAGGACATGGTTGATAACATGTTTAGTAGCTTCTCCAGTCTGTAAGGACGCATAAAGGAAGCCACTGTAGGTGTCTATAGAGACATGAATATATTTAAGTTTCCCAAAGGCAGGATAATGTGTAACATCCATTTGCCACAATTCCCCAGGAATCAGCCCACGCGGGTTGACTCCAAGATGTGGCTCAGGCAGAAGCGTCAAACAACCATTGCACTGGCGGACAATCTGTCTAGCCTGTTCACGGGTAATGGAGAATCTTAGCCTGAGAGTATGAGCATTGAGGTGATGCAAATTATGAGCCAGCCGTGCAGGGTCAAGAGGCTCAACAGGCCTATAATCTATACTCCCCAGGGCAATCAGCTGGGTGGCTCGGTCCACCATATCATTTCCCTCTGTTAAGGGGCCAGGCAGACCGGAGTGGGCATGAATGTGACCCACAAAGAAAGGGGCATCACGGGCGAGAATCAATCTTTGTAGTTCAAAGAATAAGGGAGAGGCATTTGTTGAGGGGCGAATATATGGGACTGTTTCAAGAAGAGGCACAGAGGTGGCTACATAAGAACTATCAGTATACAAGTTGAAAGGCAGATCTTGTAAAACCTCAAACACCTTTATAATGGCTGATAATTCAACAAGCTGTGCTGAGGAGAAGCCTGTCATAAAGTGAGAGACTGCTCCATCGATATTAAAAGCTGCCATACCCGAAGAAGACCCATCAGAAAAAAACAGTGCAGCCCCAGCGATGGGGGAGGTTTTTGTCCTTTTAGGAAAAACAATTGGCGTCTTTTGTAAAAACTGGACTAGCTTATCAGCAAGGTAATGATTATCTATGGTGCCCTGAAAAGAGGAGCAATTAATGGCCCAATCATCATCGGTCTGAATGAGCCACTGGACTTGGGAGGCATTATAGGGGAGGATTATAATATCAGGGTCTTTGCCAAAGAGTTTAAGGGCAGCCAAGACGTAGCAGGTGGGCGACCAAGAGAGGGTAGGTGGGCAGCACGCGTGATGGGGATGCTGCTAAATGCACCCAAAATAAAGGGTTTACTTGCCAAAGTAGGTCAGTAGGAGAAAAAGGGGTGGGAAAGATGAGGAGGCAAAGGGGCAATTCTGGAGAATAATAACCAACAGATTGATTGACTATGGCTTGTTCTACCGTGGCTAATGCCCTCTGGGCCTCTGGGGTCAATATCCGCGGGGATGATGGATCAGAATCTCCTTGCAATATATCAAATAAAGGTTTTAATTCACCTGTAGTTAGCTTTAAATAAGAGTGCAGCCAATTAATACCACCCAGTAGCCACTGAAAATCATTAAGTATTAACAGGGAATCACACCTCAGTTGAATTTTTTGGGAAAGAATCTTATTGGGGAACAGTTCAAACACCAAGAACAAATGGGGGGGTGTACTTGTATTTTTTCAGGGGAAACTTGGAGCCCTCGATCTTGAAGGGCAGCAATAAGTTGTAATCCTGCCTGATGGAGCTGCTGCTCATTGGGCCCTGCCAGAAGAACGTCATCCATGTAATGGACCACGTAAAGGTCAGGGAAGAGTGACCTGAAGGGATCAATGGTTTGACCTACATATTTTTGGCAAACAGTAGGACTGTTGGCCATGCCTTGGGGGAGAACCCGCCACTGGAAGCGAGGGAAAGGTCCCACACAGTTGGTTATGGGTAGACTGAACACAAAACGTTTACAATCTTCAGGGTGGAGGGGGATGGAAAAGAAATATTCTTTTAAATCAATGACTAGTTTTAAGTATCCATCAGGAATGGCCACAGGGGAGGGTAGACCAGGCTGTAGGGCACCCAAAGGGACCATGGTTTTATTGACTGCTCTGAGATCCTGTAGCAGGCGCCATTTACCATTTCGTTTTTGGAAGACAAAAATAGGTGTGTTCCATGGCAATGTAGAAGGTTCAATATGTCCCTCTGCCAGCTGTTCCTGCACTAACGCTATGGCTGCAGACAATTTTTTGGAGGGGAGGGACCATTGGTCAAGCCCAACAGGAATGTCATCTTTCCAGGTGATCTTGTCTGCCTGGCATGCAGGAGGAGCAATGATCCTTATGAAAAATGGCTATCAAACCCAAAGCCTGTGTGATCTTTTTTATGAGGGGGGGGTCATGGGTATAGGACTTCCCTGGTTTTGTTTGCCAAGCCCCTGCCCAGGGAGGTAACCCTGCACAAGCATCTGTTGGGCAATCACCTCAATGGGGCTGCACATAAGGACTTTCATCTGGGAGAGGATATCTCTGCCCCAGAGATTGACAGGAAGGCCAGGAACCATAAACGGCCGGACCGCGCCCTTATTTGCTTCGTTGTCTTCCCAAGTTAGATGCTGGGAACTCTGTAAGGTATTTTTGGACTGCCCAATTCCTTGTAGATGGGTCATGGAGGCTTGTAAGGGCCAATGGCGGGGCCAAGAATCCTGTGACAGTACAGTGGAATTGGCTCCTGATTCTAAGATTCCTTCAAAAGTCTTTCCCAGAATTCTAAGGTTTAATGTAGAACGCTCCCTATTGATGGTCTGAACCCATTACAAGTCGGAGGAGCCTGGTCTGGAAGGGCCGCGTTGTGTGCCCAGTGCAGGGTGAGAGGTGTCTAAGGGTAAAGGCAGAGCCTGAGCCAAACGTTGGCCCTGGGAGATAGATATTGGACCCCAAGGGGCACTGGCCAGGACCTTAATCTCTCCTGTATAGTCATTGTCTACCAAGGAGGGGTGGACACTGAGTCCGCTCAAAGTACTGGATGCGCAGCCCAAGATCAGAAAACAAGTATTTTTAGGGGGAGGCCCAAAAATTCCTGTAGGAAGAATCTGTACTCCGTCCTCCGGTCTTAGTATTGTGTGGGGGGAGGCACACAGGTCCACTCCTGTGCTCCCTGGGGTGGCTCGGTAGAGGGCGAGAGGGAGTTTATTGTCCGGCTATTCCCCAAGGCCGGAGGAAATGGGGTGACTATCAGGACCTGGGGCTGGCCCCTCAATCCATTTTTTTGAAGAGGAGATAGTGGTCTTCCAGAAACACCAGTGGCAGATTGACAGGTGTTTGCCCAGTGTTTGCCTCACCGACAGCGTGGGCAAAGGGTGAAAGGCTGTGAGGATCTGCCCGAGGGGCCCGAGGACACCTGCGGGGGCTCAACTGACCTTGGGACCCTGGGGCACTGACGGGCAAAGTGGCCCATCTGGCCACACCGAAAGCAACCCTTTTGAGTATTCTGAGCCTGGAGCGTGGCGCCCACCGCAAGGTGGACAGCCTGAGACATTTTAGAGGAAAAGGAATCTACATCACCGCACAGGAGAATCATCTCATCGAGAGTCTTGTCTCACGTTTTTCCGAGTAAGGAGGCCCTACAGGCTGAGTTTGCATTTTCATAAGGCAACTGTCTGATAATCTTATCATTGGAAGCCTCGTGGCCCAAGGTTCTCTCTGCAGCCTCTAGGAGGCGGCTCCCAAATTCACTATAATCCTCTTGAGTTCCCTGAGTTATTTTACTTAGAGGAGTAAGTGCTGAGCCGGCAGCCGGAAGAGCCCGCCAGGCACCGAGAGCAGCGTTAGCTGTCTGGGCCAAGAGACCAAGGGGCAGACGCCTTTATTGTGTCTCCTTTGAATACTTTCCCTGGCCACTGAGTTTGTCTATGGTCCATGTCCCAGAAGGTGACTGTGGGGATCTTAAATTCGTGGCTGCAACTGCCTGGCATCAGTCAATAAAATCCGCCTTCCAAGTTAGAAATTGACTGAGGGTGAGAACCACTTGAACTACACGAATCCACTCTCCTGGGAGCAGATAGCTGCCCCAAGACAAGGAGTCTAAGACTGAGAGAGTAAAAGGGGCGTTTGGCCCATTCGTTCTGACGGCAGTATTTAGTTCTTTTAAATTTTTAAAATGTAGCTTATGGAACTCGCTGTGCCCATTAGATGGCGCTGGCGGTTCGTGGAACTCGCCGTGTCCGCTGGACGGTGTTGGCGGTTCATCCTCTCCTTCACTTTCACTTTCTCGAGCTCCCTCCCCCTCACCATCAGGGTTGCTCAGTGCGTCCTCAGAGGGATCAAAGGAGGTGGAAGGGTGTTTAAGCGCCCCAGAAGAACCGGTTACCACAGGGAAGGCCAAAGAAATACTATGGGACCCTTGAGTTCGTTTAGGGGGTTTGGAACTGAGGAGGGGCTTATCTGCTGATTCAGAAATCGGGGTGAGAACAGTCTCATGAAGAGCGGATTGTAAAGAACTGAGTTCGGTGGAGAGCTGGGAGAACTGCTTCTATAACTTTAAGACTTCTTTTAGTTCACTTATCTGTGCTGAGAGTTGCTTTTTGGACTCAAGGAGAGACGAGCTAGGAACAGACAAGGCAGGCGTATGCGGTTGCTGGAAAACACAAGGAGGGGGTCCGTAAGGTGGAGCCGAAGGCTGCAGTGGCCTTTCAGGGTTACAACATGTCTCAGTTTCATCATCTAAAATCGCTGTCTCTGCTGTCTCCGCAGGACCCAAGGGTTTATCGTTCAGCTCCCGGGCCACAATCGGGAATGTCAAGGTAGCTCTGGGGTGGGAAGGAGGGGGTTGACCCTGAGAAAGAGGGTGGTTTACTGTATTTCTTAATTGGCTTTGGCAGGGAAGACCTGTTTTTAAGTCGGAGAGTCTTGGAGAGAGTCCGCTGAACTGAGGAAGGTTTTTTCTCGGGTAGGGCAGATAAGGATGTCTCAAAGGGGGTGCCTCTGCCCCCAAAGGCTTAGGCTCCTGGGTGGGGATGTCTGAATTTGTGGATCTGGACATATCTATAACTACAGAGGGAGACTTAGCGGGGACTCCGGTGTCTGATTGTTTATCTGGGAGGGAGGCGGAGGGTTCTGCATTAGAAAGAGGGCGGAGGCAGCATTCTGCAACAGACAGTAACTGCTTTTTGTCTGGATCAGAAGATGCAGCTTCTAGTATATCTCTTATTAATCCCCAATATGTAAAGACTGTGTCAGGGACCCCATCTGGCCCTTCGAGACTCAGTTTCTCATTAAGATCATGTCCCATCTTTTGCCATTTTCCCCGGTGAATTTCTGGCCCATTCATTATGAACCAGGGACAGGCTTTATCTATAAAAATAAAACACTTAATTAAATCTTTCTTTTTAACTTTAACTCCTCTCTCTCTGAGTGATCCCTTTAAGTCTTTGATAAAGACTGCTTCTTTAGTCAACTTTTGGCCCATTTTTATGAGATGGATGAAAATCACTTACCGAGGACGAAAAACTCTTTCACAGGGGTCCTCAACCTTTCTGGAGCTGCAGCAATGCCTCTTATGGGCAAAAATCTGTCTGGCAAAGATCTGTTCCTCAGGCCCCATGTTAGGGCGCCATTCTGTCCCGACCTGCAGGACTTATTAGAGAGGATCGAGGAGGACTAAGCCTGAAAGAAAAAACGGGCGAGAGAGAGAAGGGAGGCTAGGCAAAGTTCCGTCTAGGTCTCACTTTATTTTTTACACACGTTTGCTTTTAAAGAAAAAGGAACGTAGAGGGGAGGGGAAAGGAGGCTTATGGCCCCCTGGCTGTCATGGTTTAACAAGCCAGACCATCCGGTGTCAACCTGTTTTATGATCGGTCTATTTCCAGGAGGTGGGAAGGACAGTTTAGTCTTGAGGAAACACAACTAGCTCTCGGAAGGTCACTAGGGTCAGATTCCCAGGAATGGTGTGAAGATCCTGGCTCCAGGCATCTCCAGCTTATCTTGTGCAAACACGAGTGGTCCTCAGAAAGTCTCAGATTCCCAAGGACAGTGTGGAGGCTCAGGCAAATTCCAAGGAGGGTGTTAGAGCCTGGCTCCTAACATTCCCCAGAAAACGAACTGCAGATTAAAGCAATTCATGAAATACATCAAAATGATACAGAGGATGGACTTCCAACATGTAACAGTGATTTATGTTTGAAAAATGAATGCACATATAATCTGAATTAGTCAGTATGCATAGAATATATGTGACAAATTACTATGAGGTAGTCATAGTCACATGGAAAGTACAAATATATATTTTAGTTAAAATTATATTTTTTAATAAATAATTTCATGATATCAAAGAAATCCCCTAAATGCTGATCTACCTTCTCCTCTTCACAGGCTTAGCTGCCCAAAAGTAAGAGGCTTTTTGGACGAAAGTGTCTGTCTTTTCTTTATCTCCTGTTTCTGCTAGAGCCTCAAAAAAAAATCTATGGGGCCATACCTAGCCATAACATATTGAGAACTACATTTAGTTTAACTTCAAAAATCCCCATAGTCTACACAAGTCTCAACAATGTTATAGATCCAAAGATCAAAGGCTGTCCTGAGATTCATCCAATCAATTAACTGTAATCCTCTATAAAATCAAAATCAAATAGCATATCACATACTTCTAATAGATCATGGAACTAGATATGCATTACAATTCCAAAATGTCATAACAAAGAGCTACTGGACCAAAACAAGACCAAAAAAGAGCTAGGCAAAATCCAAACTCTGCAACTCCATGTCTAATGTCCAACTCCTTCAGCTTTGTTGACCCCAACAAACTTCTGTCCCTTGGATTGTTTTAACTCCCTCATAGCTTACCTCAGCAGGTATCACATGGGTCTAACATCTTGGAGTATCTAAGGCAACTTCAACTTACATCTTCTTGTTCCAAGGTCTGGGGTCAACAGATGAAATTCTGGGTTTTTCCTAAGGGCTTGTGTCACTTCTCCAGCTCTGCCTTCTGTAGCACTCTAGACTCTGGTTAACTCTACTCCACTGCTGCTGCTGTTCTTAGTGTTCATCCCATGACACTGACATCTCCAATTCAGTGGAGAGCTGCAACTGGGTTTCACCAATAGCCTCTCATAAGCTTTCTTCATGGTGCCAAGCCTAAAATTATTTGCATGACCTTCTCAGTTCTGGACCTTCAACTTTGACTGGGGCTTTACCAATGGCCTTTCCTGGCCTCTCACAGTGCCAAGCCTTAGCTGATTTCCCTGACTCCTTTATTCTTTGAAAACCAGTGCCACCTGGGTTATTCTTACAGATTACCAGGCTGAAGCATGAGGTAGAACCTTGGCTATCTCTGGAAAACAACCTCTTTGTGCTCTCAAAAAACATTTCCCAAAAGATTTCACCTTAGTTATGCTGGTCTCTTCTTAACCACTACTAATTTCTTAGCTCCAGCTAGCCAGCATCAATTGTCCCAGTAGTCCCTTCTATTTTTGACTCTAAAGCCAGAACCACATGTCCAAATCTTCCAAGTTTTGCTGCTTGTTAGAGGTGGAACATAACAACCCTTTTTTAATTACATTGTCACAAGCTTTCTGTCCTCAAACTCCTGCACTGCCTATACTTACCTATCCTAGAACTTGTTCTGCAGATTGACTTGAACTCAGAGATCTGCATGGCTTTATCTCTATGGATTAAAGGCCTGTACTACCATGCTTGGACCTAAGCTTTTCATGGCCACTGTTTCTCAAGATCTGGTTCAAAAGCCTGTGCCCTCCATTTCGGAACTGTGGTTCATTCAATATCAAAAGTCCAAATGAAAACAATAACCAGGTAATACCACCTAACATGACATAACTATTCCTTGTTCAACTGCAAATCCAAACAATAAGCTTAGCTGGTTGGGATCTTGCCTTTAGATCACCACTCCCTTAACTTGTTGATAAACTGAACAACAACACAAAAGATATCCATTAACAGAGTAGTTAGCTCTGTCTTACTTTCTGAACCAAACTTTATATGCTTTTCCTTTCTAAGCTTGCTATGAATGATCAAAACACTATTCATGATGTATACCAGAGAACAAAGTACACTAGGCTTTTCTGAGATTCCTTTACCTTATCCTCAGGCATACTCTTCAGACAAGGGCAAAAAGCAGACACATTCTTCACCAAAACATAACTAGAACAGTCTCTAGGAAACATACTAAAATTCTTCTCTTATGCAACCTCTTGAGCCAGCAGGTCTTCACAGTTCAATTCACCCTCAACACCACCATTTTCCATATTCTTACTAGGATAGCTCATTAAGCCCCACTTAAAGCATTCTACAGCTTTCCAAAGTCCTAAGATCCATAATCTTCCAAAAAGAACATGGTCAGGTTTATCACAATAATACCTCAGTCCCTGGTACCAACTTCTGCCTTAGTATTCCATTGCTGTAAGAAGGTAAGATGGCCAAGGCAACTTTTGTAAAGGACAACATTTAATGGAGGCTGGCTTACAGGTTCTGAAATTAATTCTATTATTATCATGGTGGGAATCATGGCACAGTCCAGGAGGGTATGGTGCTGGAGAAGGTGAAAGTACTACATTATGTTCTAAAGGCAAACAGAAGACTGGTAGGCTCAAAAGACTAAGAGGAAGCTCTCATTGTGAACTCCCACATTAACACATTTCCTCCAACAAGGCCTCACCTATTCTAACAAGGCTATACCTCTTTCTATCACAGTAAGAATTTTTTTCTATGTTTTTATTCACTTTACATCCTGGTCGCTGTCCCCCCTCCAAGTCTCTCCTCACACAGTTCCTCCCTCATCACTCCTCTTCTCCTCTGAGACAGAGGAGGATTCAGACAAATAAAGTCTCTGCATGGCTCTCCCTCTGAGGCCAGACAAATCAGCCCAGCCAGGAGAATGGATTCCACAGATAGGCAACTGTTTTATGGACTGCTGGCACTCTGACTGCTGGGGTACCCACATGAAAACAGATCTGCACATCTGTTACATATGTATGGGAGGCCTAGGTCCAGCCTGTGCATACTCTTTGGTTAGTGGTTCAGTCTCTGAAACCTCCCAAGGATCCAGATTAGTTCACACTGTTGCTCTTCCTTTGAAGTTTCTATCTCCTTCTTTCTTCTAATTCTTCCATAAAAGTCCCCAGATTCCCACTGTTTGGGTATGTGTCTCAGCATCTGTTTCAATCTGCTGCTACATGGAGCCTCTCAGAGAACAATAAAACTAGACTTCTGTCTGCAAGAATAACAAAGTATCATTAATAGTGTTAGGGATTGATTGGTGTTTGTCCATGGGATGAGTCTCAAGTTGGGCTGGTTATTTGTTGTCCATTCCCTCAGTTTCTACTCCATCCCCTGTTCTTGCTTTTCTTATACACAGAACAAATTCGGGGTAGAAGGTTTTGTGAGTGAGTTGGTATCCCTATCTCTCCACTAGGGGTTCTGCCTAGCTACAGGAGTTGGCCCCTTCAGGTTCTATATCTTCAGGGCTATGAGTTTCAGCTAGACTCCTGGGACCCTCTCCTACCACAGGTCTCTGGCATGTTGTAGAGATGCCCCCCACCATCCACCTACACCAGATCTCCATTCACTCTCTTCAATCTCTGGCTCTCTTATCTCTCCCCACACCTAATTCTGACACCTCTTCTCCCCTCTCCCATTCAGGGGCAAACTGGGAGGGGATCTAAACTGGATTGTGAAAAAAGATTACATAAAATAATAATAATAATAATAATAATAATAATAATAATAATAATAATACTGAGTTCAGGAGGTAACACAAATCAAAAGGACATACATGATATGATCTCACTTATAAGTGGATATTAGTCATAAAATGCAAGATACGCACAATACACTCCACACACCCAAAGAAGCTAAACAAGAAGAAAGGCCCAAGTGAGAATGCTTGAATCTCATTTAGAAAGGGAAATAAAATAGTCATAGGTGGCGGATGCAGGGTGGGAACTGATTGGGAAAAGGGATGGGGAAGGCCACATCTCCTAATAGTGCCACTCCCCAGGCCAAGCATATTCAAACCACCACAGAACCTTTATTGCCCATATTTATACATAAATCTTCATCTCATATGACTCCAATCAGGTCCCATTCCCCACTTTTTAAGTTTGACTATTACAATGGTTAGAAAGAAAACGGCACCGATAATCTCATTAGGAAATAGCCTATTGGGAGGTGTGGCCATTTTGGAAAAGGTGTGGCTTATTGGGAGGTATGAAGAAAGTATGTCAAAAGAGGTGGGCTTTGAGATTTCAGATGCTCAAATCAGACCCAGTGGCTCACTATTCTCTTCCTGCTGCCTCTGAATCCAGATGTAGAACTCCCTTTATAAGAGTTGCTAAGGTTATTTTATTGACAACTCATATAATTTTTCTAAGTTCAGATGTGGGTTAGGATATTTAGCTTTTAATATACAACATCAAAGTCTCTCTCTTTCTCTCTCTCTCTCTCTCTCTCTCTCTCTCTCTCTCTCTCTCTGCGTGTGTATGTGTGTGTGTGTGTGTGTGTGTGTGTGTGTGTGTGTGATCATCTCTCTGTCGATTTCATGTAGCTCTAGATTATCTCAAAACTCGAAGCCAACCAAGATCTCCTTTGGGTCTTTGCAATGTCTTTTTTCTGTACCTGAAGCACAATTGCTCCCCACATTCCAGCCCTACCTTTTGTCATACTTATTTTTTTAATTATTTTCTTATTCTACCTTCTTAGCTAACAACATACACTTTCCTAGAAGCATTATCTAATAGGCTAATCATGCTATATGGTCAGTAATTTACAAACTGCAAGAAATGAAACATCATGTGTTGTGAAATCAATGCTATGTCCATAATGAGTTATTTTATATTCATGTAACAGAATGCCATGATCTGACATTTAAGTGGAATTAAATTGAATTGAATCTAATATAATATAATAAAAATGCATTAGATAAGAATGCTCTTTCAGGATATGCAGGTAAGTTTTAGAACAATTTTATCACTATTATAACTGTGTCTATGTCTGTGCGTGTCTGTGTGTCTATGTGTGTGCTCATGTATTTGTATATGTACCTCTCTCTCTCTCTTTCTCTCTCTCTCTCTCTCTCTCTCTCTCTCTGTCTGTGTGTGTGTATATGTTCAGGATAAAAATGTATTTTCACATTATTGTCATAGTAAAAATGAAGTATGAAATACAAGGTAGAAAAAACACCACTAATTAATATGCAGCATTTGTCCCCTTTCACAAATACTAGCGTTGTCTTTTAGTAAAATAATCACACTTGGATATTTTCTCAATACCTAACCCTAACCCTAACCCTAACCCTAACCCTGATATATATATATGGTTTGGTTTTTGAGACATGATCTTTCTGTGTAGCCTCAGCTGTTCTAGAACTCACTCTGTAGTCCAGACTGGCCTCAAACTCAAAGATCTGCCTGCCTTTGACTCCAGAATGTTTGAGCTGAAGGTGTGTACCATGGCACCTACCTGCCTTGGGTATTTAAAATCCTATTTAAATGCTTTCTGTTAAAAACTAAGCTACAAGGGCTGGAGAGATGGCTCAGTGATTAAAAGACTGAAGCAGCTGAGGGAGATTACAGCCCCATGAGGAGGGAGCAACAGTGTCAACTGGTCAGGCACCCCGGTGCTACCAGAAACTCAACCACCAACCAAAGAATGAACATGGAGGAACCCATGGTGCTGGCCACACATGTAGCAGAGGAGGGCCTTGTTCGCCATCAGTGGGAGGAGAGGTCTTCGGGTCTAAGATTGTTAGATGCCCCAGTATAGGAGAATGCCAAGGAGGGAAGACTGGAGTGAGTGGGTGGGTGGGGATACCCTCATAGAGGCAGGGGGAGAGGGCATGACATAGGGAGTGTCCAAAGGGGAGACCTGGAAAGGGGAAAACATTTGAAATGTAAATAAAGTATCAAAAATAAAAAATAAAATGAAAAATAAAAAATCTAAGCAAATGGAAACCATATTTTAATGACATTTGTCACTTCCTCATTTATAAGTAAAAATCAGCCCTCTCAGGTTTGCCTTAAAAAGCATGTTTTAAAAATTTATGCCCATGTGACAGTTTTGTTTCCTACCCTTCTATTGAATGGCTTGAACTATTTCTTCTAGGAGTCATCTATATTTGTATAATCTTTGCCACAACCAACATCCTCACCTACTCTCTATATGTTCACTGATTAAGAATTGTTAAATCAAAGTCAAAAATATTAACATGATTTGATTTTATAGCCATTAAATGAGTATCATGCAGTATACTATATATTTATTATTATATCAATACACTTCTGTGTTATATATCTGTGGTGACAAAAATTAATCTAACTACATGTGCAGAGATATTTGTAACCATTGCAAAGAAAAGGCTTCATCCCAGACTTCCAGGAGTCACTCCCTTAACATCATCTCTATCACTGATGACATGTGTGGTGTTGTGCCTAAATCATGCCATTATAAGTCAGTGTAATCTCTAGTTTTCAGCAGCATGGAAATGTGTATATTTTAAATTAATTAAATTTCCATTACTTTTTATTTTTGGCTTCACTTCATTCATAATGAATTTAGAAAAATTAATTAACTGCAGACAAGATACAAAACCATAATTATGTGAAAGGTCTATATATAAGACCACATGAGAAATAAAATGTCATCTGTCATCTTAATTTACTCTCCCCTTATCACTTAACTATGTAGTGATACAATTCTGACATTAGAAAAAAGATGCTGTGAATAATGAAAGTCAAGATTTTTTTCTAAATACAATTTTATTTTCCAAAAGCATAGCAACAAATAAGTAGTTGTCACATAATTTTATTCTTTTCACACCAAAAGCTTTGCCTAGAAACACACATCAGCTGAACCTGGTCTCTGTTGCCTAGCAACCATGTAACTATTGTATGCCTTAGATGACCTGGATATATACCTGATGGTTAACCCTTAAACAACTGAGTTAATTAAATACTTAGATGTTATTATGTTTTCTCTGAAAGGTTATATTGGAGTAGAATTTAATTTCATTTTTAGATAATTTAAAAGGGTCAATTTTTTATTAATGCAATTGAATAATTGGAAACAAATATGATAAGCAGATTTTAAAATGACAATGATGTATTAAAATAGAATAATGGTTTGCATTTCCTCCCCTTGGAGGCTTATTAATAAAAGGTACATATTCTGGTAATTACAGTTAGAACTTTTGCTTTCATCATCTAATTTATATGAATACATATTTTGCCTGATTCTCAACATCACAATAATAAGACAAATAAGGACAATTGTTCACTTTTGTCAATAACAAGTTTCAGCAGGGCTTAAAATAAAAATCAGAAAGATAAACACTTGCCTCTGCTAAGCATTCAGGCAAACACCTTAAGATCTAATGTAAATGTGGAGCTATAAAATTAAGAACTACATCTGTTGGCGGTGGTTATACTTCCAGAAAACTTATTTACTGGATATATTATGTAAACATTCCTGAGAAGAATGAAAATTAACATAAGAGAGAGACAAAAAGTGTTTACAAAATGTGATATTGAATACTTGTTTTCTTTGGACCTAAAGAAATCTAACACTTTGTTGCACTACACTGCTTGACATTATGTTTGTAAATTGTCAGTTTCTACTCCTAAGAACCAAGCATTTAAGACTCCATTAAAAGGTAATCATAGAGTAGTTCTTTACTTCATATCACTAGTTAAACTGTTAAACAGCCTGACATTGTTTAAAGTGGTAGGGGTAGTGTGTGGATGAATGTGGGTGCATAATGTATGCTAACTGAAAACACAGGAAGAGAAAATAATAACTTTGGTACTCTTACATTTAAATTAGTTCCAGTTCTTTTTCATTATTTGAAAGTTTAATCCATGTAACAATGTGATTTTATCCAATCCATTTCCCCCCAACTCCTCCTACATTCCCATCCCACTTTTCCCTAGTTTCATGTGTTCTTTTTTTCCCCCACCAAACCCATTTAGTTGTGCCAGTATGAATGTGGGTAGAGAAGCATCCATAAAGTATTAACAATCTGCAAGGTGCAGCATCCCTAAAGAAAACTAATTCTTCCCTAATAGCCATCAACTGCTAGTAGCCCCTTAGCTATATGAGGGAATATTAAGGATCTGCCCCCAATTCATGTTGGAATTTGGCCTAGCTTGACCTTATACAAATCTAATATGTGCATCCACAGTCTCTGTAATTTGACATGTGCAATAGTCCTATGGTGTCTGAAAACCACTGTTTTTATTATCAATATTTTTATTAAGAATATCTTTCTACTATAATTAAATTTATCATAAATATTAACTTAGTAAATCTTCCATAATAAATAAGACAACATTTAACAATGATTTACATTATTACAGAAAAGACCCTATTATTTAAAGATAAAAGTTTAATTCTAAAGAGTTAAAATATAACAAGATAGCATGTAATTGCTTTTGTGAATATTTTAAATATCAGTTTTAAATAGTGAAATCAATTTCTACCATTGGGATAATTTATATAATTAAACAAATATTCCAGTCAATATTTAAAAAAAAAATCCATTTTGAAATTCTTTTAATAAAGTAAATTATATTACTTATATTATATTACTTAGCAGCCAAAGGGAAAAGTTAAGATAACCATGTTCCAAGATTCTTACATTAATGGGAAAAGAAAGTAGAGAATCTAAAAGCAAAATAGGAACTCCGGATTATATATTGTTATTTTTATTTCAGAATAGAAGGGAATATTGTCAACCGTGGAGAAGAAATGCAGTAATTGCAGTAAATAAGACAGCACTGCACATAGGATAGGGTAAGGTGAATTCGTAACTAGAAGGGAATGAGAAGTTCTAGACTATTGGTGGAAATTCATCATCTATATTAAAACTGAGGGGTAATAGCAAAGGCATAAAGTGAGTACTCTATATATGGCAGTAAATAATGATTGAGATTCTGTGATGATTACATTATTGTCTACACTAGGACTTGACTCAGCCTGGACATAGGCCTCTTGGTGTGTCTCTGAGAGCATTTTAAGAGAGGCTTAACTGAGGAAGAAAGCTACTCCCTGAAGATGAGTAATAATGACCAATGTTTGGGCTGGGATCCACACAGTGCATCAAAACACCATGCTCTGTTTTCCCTCAGTGTGAAGAGTCCCAATCCATACGCCTGCCCTATGACATCCCCCTCTTCCTTCCTATGATGAACTGTGACTTCTCAACCATGAGCCAAAATAAACTCACCCTCCTTTACATTTTGTTATGTTTGTTTTTGTCACTACAATAAGAATATAACTGATACAGACACATAATGCAAACCTCAGCTCTGTACCATCACTGTTTCCATGTTGTTAGCCAGATCATAATGTCAGAGATAATTTGAAAATAAACTAGAAGAAGAAGAAGAAGAAGAAGAAGAAGAAGAAGAAGAAGAAGAAGAAGAAGAAGAAGAAGAAAAGAAAAAGACAAATAGTTTTCCAAACATTAACCCTTCAGCAATCCATGAAGTTTTAAGTATGCCAGGGAAGACCTCCTCTGAACTGTTCAGAGTTCCAACTCTGCCCTGGTTTCCAAGCCAAGCTGTGTGTAGAGAGGCTGGGAAAGAACCCAGAGTAGCTAAATCATGCACCGTTAAATCACCTCCTGAAAAACTGGGGAAGCCCTGTAATTCTTCTGGCCACATTCTCTTAAATGTGACATACTCTGTATGCAAATCAAAAGGAAGAAAATGGTTATCCTGTGGGATAAGAGGAAGAAATAAATTACCTTTTTAATAAACATAAGGTAAATTTCAGGTATTTTAAAAACCGTAGTTTTATGCCCACTGGATTTTGGTATCAGATGAACCAAGAAACCAGTGTAGGATTTTAAATGTCATAGCTATATAGCTTTGGGGAAAATTATTATTATAAGACTAGATTTCTCTTCTCAGTTGAGGGAAGTGATACCTTATTACAATGTTCTGGTTAGTTTTATCAACTTGACACTAACCAAATTTTTCCAGGAAGAGGAAACCTGAGTTGAAGAATTGCCTCTGTCAGGATGTTCTATGGGGCATTTTCTTGATTAATGATTGAAGTGGCAAGGCCCAGCCTACTATAGGCATATGGTGGGTGAGGGAGTTTCTGGGTTATATAGGTAAGTGAGCTAAGCAGTCAGTATGTATATATAAAACATAGAGAATATATACTAATTCAAACAAAGAAAGAAAGCATGTGACCATGAGTTGAAGGATCATTTGCAGACATTCTGATACCATGAATGGAAGAAATATACTAGGTTTAATTTTAAATCTACTCTATCAATAAATTGATACGTCAACTTACCTACACACTATTTAAAAACAGTTGTAAAGTCAGTTACCCTCATATATAAATGAGTATCATGTGACTCAAATAATGTTTATACCATATCAAGATTCACCTGTTCAGCAGTTCCTGAAACATATTTGTTTCCAGTAGTTTTCTAACAAGCTTTAAACTGAGCAGGCGGTTACTAAGGACAAAGATAACTGGCACCAGCTTTCTAATCTAAGCCAATTTTATTCTGAAGCATCTTTTCTTTCATATTCTACTTTCTAATTTGAAACAGCTAAATTGAACATCCTTTTCCCTTATGGAGAGCAACAAAGAGAATTCTAACAAAGTAGCCACAGCTTTAATCAGCATAAAATATCCAAACCCTGAATTGAGCAAGTTTAGTCTATAAATTCCAGAGCAAAGTTAATGAAAGCAGAATGGTGAATATTGTTACATATATATTCAACAGTAATTGGCCAGGAGTAAATGTTGGCTTTACACAAGCAATCAAGCCAAAATAATTATATTGTTTAATGTTAGTAAGAATTCAAGCCAAAGGTTAATGGAATAGCTCATGCATTCGATGAACACTTATTAAACACCTCCACAGTGCCAAGGCATAAGTTTTAGGTTAGCAATCACAAGGGTGAAAGGAATAAGACAAACACAAGTTGAGTGGAGAGTCTTACATATGGAATAAGAGGCAGACACATGCTCTGGGAGTATATAAGATACTAGGAATGTAGTCTGCTCAAGACTTGAGAATCAGATATGCTTTTTTTCTAGAGAAAGGCACACTCATGTAACTAGAATGCCATGATAGTTTTGCTAGCCCACATCAGTGAAGCAGATTGCAGTCATTATACTCATTTAAGCATCATAATCAGGTGTTTCTATGCTCGGAAGGAGATGTACATTTGAAGTGTAGACTGAGTAAAGCAGACTAGCCTTCTTTGTGATGATCTTGGTCCAGGGAATAAAACAAACTGTGGAGTAAGGAAGGATCTCTGCATGAGTATTTTCTGGCTGGAATATCACTTTCCTCATTTGTTTGAACTTGAAATTGTACCAAACATTACACCATCAGCTGACCTGCTTGAACCACTTAGAGTTGCACTGGAATGGTACTGCCCATGTCTGCAGCTTGCTACAATAGCACATGAGACTTCTCCATGTCTATAATCACATAAGCTAGGTCTTTATAATATGCCTCTTCCTGCATACATGCACATATACATACACCATTGGTACTATTTCTCTGAGGAATCCTAACTAATAAAATTAATAAAGATGGAGTAGAAAGATGTATCCCAAGCAAGATTATGGTTAGCATATTCTATAAACTATAAAAGCTCCAGTGGAGCTATAGCAAAGAATGGTGAGGAGAAAGCACATTCATGAAAGTATTAGAAGGAAATGGAACAGTTGAAGGTAACCTGTGTATATGCATATATTTTCTACTACTGAACAGAATACCATAGACTAGGAGATTTATAAGTAAGATGCATTTCTCACAATAGTAGGGGCTGCAAAGTCCAAGATAAGTCACATCTCCTGGGGACCTGATTGTTGCATTATAACATGGCCACCGGTGTCACATAATAAGAAGGCATATGAGGGAGAGGTTGGTTATTGAAACAAAGGACACAAAGCACATACCAGTATCACCCATTTCTGAGATAATCCTAGAGTGTAGAGCTCTCATGACCTAACTGCCTCTTAAATGTCCTACATCCCCAAAACACTACATGGATAATGTAGTCACAGCACTACATTAAAAATCACAGCACTGTCAAAAGCAGTTTTGTCTTTAGTTTTGGAATAGAGAGAATCCATTCATGCACTTGTTTTCATGAATGTTCATGATATAAACAACTTTTCACCTGACATTGAATCTAGGGATACAAAATCTGAGATACTAAATGTAGTAGGTTAAATCTTAAATGTTCCCCAACAGATCTATGTGCTAAAGGCCCAAATAAACCATTCTTCCTTTAATTTGAAAGCTCCCAGAAGTTAGCATATCCTAAGCAAGCCATACAGGCTGAACAGCAGTGTCTCAGAAACAAGGTTTGGCAAAGTATTTATAACTCACACCATACCACCATGTACCTCAGATGTCAAACATGGAGCTAGTGTCTAACGTGTGTTCAGCTAGGTTTTGGTCCAGTTTAGTCTAAGCCTTCCTTATTGTTCTTCTACTTCTCACATTTGGAAAGTGATGTTCATACCTATGCCTCTGTATTTTCAAATTATTTAAGTTGAATTTTTATTTTTCAGCAGGCTATGGCTGAGTTTTCTTAAAACCTTAGAGAAGGCTTTTGGATTTTGAGCACTGCTGCAACAGTTGACATTGGAGATCTTTAGAAAGAAACTAAATACATTTTGTACTGTGACATGGACATAGGTGCTTGGAAATCAAGAACAAATATGGTGTAGATTTTAAGCATACTTCAAAAGTCTGTGTGCTAAATGTGTGATCACTAGCCTATGATAAATTGTAAACAGATTGAACCTTCATGGGAAAGAGCCTTGTGGAAGGAAGCTTGTCCAGGCATGGTTTTTAAAGGGAATGTTGAAGCACTGGATCCTTTTTCAGATGTCTCTGCTTCATGATCTCCATGAAGCATACACTCTCATCTTAATACTGTACCTTGCCACTGTCCTAGAAACAACAAAGCCAGGTGGTTATAGACTCAAGTATCTGAAACTGTCACCAAAATGACACTTGCCTCCTTTAAGGTGTTTATCTTAAGGACTTTTGTTAAAGCAATGCAAAGCTAAATAGCACAGTCTAAATTACACCCATGGCTTAACAAATGGATACAGAACAAGAAATGACATCAGTTAAGAAGCGGGATTACAAGCACACAGTGATTCCAAATAAGAAAATAAACAAGTGTGAAGGCTGTCTCCTTTTATTTATATTTGCATAGAGAAAAATAAAGAGTTTGAAATCCTAATTTAAATGTCTTTAGCAATGGCCATTAAGCAGAATATAGGAATAGATTCTAGAGAAAATCCTTACTTGTGTAAAGTTAAAACATGTTAAACAACTAAAGTATGTAGTAGAGTCAGCGCTGTAGCTTACGTCTACTTTCCACAATGGATACAATAATGATGATCAGAAGAGTTTGTAATGGACAGGAGATATTTGGTAACAAGTTGTTCATAGCATTGATGTGAAAAAGAATGAATAATTTATTATGACAAAAATATTACTTAAAGCAGATGCTGAAGAATGATATAAAATAGCATTTATTTGAAAAGAAAGTACCAATATGTAATTGTTGCATCACTTAAAAGTAGCATGTTTGAATGGTTTATCCCATTCCCTTCTAAGTGCATTTGAAAAATACAGTGATCCATTTGTATTGAGATATCATTGTAACTTTATCTCAAGGTAAGGTCTGAACTTTTCATTTCATTACACATCATACCATTCACAAATAAATTTTCATCTTGAAGGTAATCACACGGTGGATTTCATGCATCATATTACATTCGATCATTGTTAAATTGGCTTAATATTAGTGTGTGCTATTAATATAATGGATCAATCAAAAGGCCAGGTAGTGAATTTAAAAATATCAATATCTTAACAATTCATTGCAGACTGTATGTCACTATTCAAAATTCCTCTTACATTCTATCAAACAAAGCAAGAATATGTCTCAGTTCTTTCTATTCAACTTTTCCATTCTTTATAATGTTGATTTTTCCCTTCAGTCTCCTGGGAAGAAACATATTAAAGCTAGTTCATCCATAAAAATACTCCCAGCATATATTTAAGGTGAGAAATAAATGTTTTCTACTTAAAACAAAGAACTTTATAGAAAAAATACAATAAGAAAATAAGTAAAAATGTAAATGCAACAATTTTAATATTAATGTTTGTCAAATGGCACTGTACAGCAGGTATGCTGTGAAATACTTGATATTTGAAAGAAATTTTTGAATAATACCACAAAGTGATACAGATGGAGTAATTGTCAGACATATAAAGAAAGGAAATAGCATTTTCTAACAGTCAACATTCCTCTGGTATCTTTGCATGTATAACTAAATTTATTCTCAAAATCCGTATCTGGTGAAACTTGGTTTCTACAACAGATCCACTCACACACACATGGACATGCACACACATATGCACACACACAATCCATGTGTTTTTCCTAAACTGAGTTGCTTTGTTACCAGCACTCTATAGCTTTGTTGGCATGGGCAAGAGATTGAGTCTGAGATAGCTCCAAGTCATAATCTGACAAAACTCTCAAGAGATAAAATTAAAAGGCAGAGTTGAATTTTAAATTCACTTTTTAGATTATAATACTTCTTAGATTTTTTTTACTTGAATTATGTATATGTCTCTGTGTGACTCTGTGCACATCAGTGCTGGTGCCCACAGAAGCCTGAGGCATTGTGGCTTGGGTTCTATTCAATACCAGTCCATGTGTATAAGCACATCTCTCTAGCCCTCCAGTGTTTGAATATTTACGATATGACAACTATTTCATAAATGATGTCTTATTAGTAAAAGAAAAGAAAGGAGACTATGGCCAATACCATTAATGGATGCCCAAATTAAGGAGTGATGAGGCATTCCCAATGCTAGAAAATGAATTAAAGGCACTTCCAACAGAGGAGTAACTATTCTCGTGAAAGGGCAAGAAATGAAAAGCAGAAGAAAAGCACCTTGACCACACTCACATAGCCACATTTCTTTTTGTTTGTTTGTTTACTTTCTTTTATGTCTTTTATTGAGAATAGAATTGTTCTCAAATAATATATCTTGATTATGGTTTCCTTCCCTCTCCTTCTCCTAGCTGTTCTCTACCTCCCATCCTATCCAGATCTACTCCATTTCTGACTCCCATTAGACGACAAACAGGCTTCTAGGGGATAATAATGAAATGTACTAATATAATAGATAAAACAAAAACTAACATATAAAAATTGGACAAAAAAAAATAGACAAAAGCAAAAGAGCCCAAAAGAAAGCACAAGGAACAGAGGTCCACTCAATTGTGCACTTGGGAATACCATGAGAACACTAAACTGGAATCCATAACATAGAGTACCTGGTACATATTCATTATGGCCCTGGACATCTGATTGAGGCTCTGAATTCATACAAGCTTTACTAAATATTGATTTAGAGAGCTTTATTTGTTTAGTGTCCTCTATCTGGCTCTTACATTTTTCTTGTGTCATCCACTGCAGTATATCCTGATCCCTGAGAAGCATTTAATGGATCCATCCTATTTTGGACTAACCACATTCTAAATGAGCAAAAAAAATGTCATTATGAGGTAGCACTATACACTTCAATGAAGTCTTCCACAGATTTTTGATGATCTGGGTTTAGTTTAAAAATATAAGGTAAAAATGCAGAATGCTTTTCTGATGTAGACTTAATGTAAACCGTTGGCAACTTAGGGATAGATATAACTTTATTTGCTAGTGATGGATTGGGTATTGCCTTATTTGAGAAGTAAACGCATAGCTGTAATGCCAAGACTCTGGGATCAGACAGATCAGGCCAGAAGGTCATGAGCCAACTTCTGTTCTGGGAATGAAGAAAAATGTCAACCCTGAAGTTAACTGTGTTTTCTAAAGAACAGAAAACACAAAGAAGCTATCACTATTTCAGTTAATGTCATTAGGTTCTAAGGATATTCACAGCTATAAAATTAAAGGCTAAAATACTCAGAAGCATCATCTGGAAAGGGGTAGTGTAAGTACCAGGGCTAGAAAAAGAGTTCTCATTACTGACACATAAGCTGGTCTGGGACTTTTCATAGGGTGAGGTATGTCACTGAAAGGATAACTAGTAAAACAAAGATGTTCTAAGGACTCATTTCTTAACTGTAAAGGGATGGGAAATATGAGGCCAAACTGTGTGTCTCTCACTCCAATTAAAATAGAACTGTATTTGTATTAAATTTTAGAGAAATAGAATTTGACAGTTCAATCTCTAAGGTGAGAAATTGTGCTTGACTCTTATCTTCCCTAACATAGAGCAAAGTAATAAAGAAAAAAAAATCAAAACATTGGCTTTCTCTGAACTGATTTTTGCCATTAGTTTTTTATTAAATATTAAAAATATATCCATTTGACAATATGCTACCCAAGACATACCAATATTTTCAAAGAGGTTATAAAATTGTAATGTACTCTTTCATTGATCTATTAATTTCTCTGAAATTGTAGACATTTAATTTAGCTATCTTTACATTAATAATTTTACTGAATAATAAAGATTTGTAATTCAAAAATAATATATTAAGATTTAACAATGTTACTACTTGCTTCTTTTTTTCTTTAAGAAAAAACAAAAAGAAGAGAAATATTTAAAACAGCATAAACTTTAAACCACTCTACCTATCTACATTTGCAGTTATTGAAAGCTTCATGTACTTTGTATAATGAATTGATATTCAGCCTGGATCTCTAATTTCAATGCTTCACATGTTTCTTTCACATCAGCTAATTCAAATGTCTAGGGTTTTACTGATTTTGAAGACGAGATCTCTTGATACTATGCCTTTGACTGAATAATATACAGGGCATATACCTTCCACACATACAAAAGATGTCAAAACATGTAAATGATTAAATCAAAGTTCAGTATCCTTCTGATACTTTCAAAATTTTAAACCTCACGGAATTTACTGTATCATGTGTAACCATCTGAACTACTGCATGTTTTTTCTTTCTATTTTGATTATGGAAAATTTCAACTCCATACAAATGTAGATAAAACAGCACAGTGAATATCAATTTCATGTACTATTTAGTAACAAACATTTATAATTTTAACTTTGTCTTTTAAAGATATATGCCTGTATCAAAATGAACTATGGTGTAATAAAATGCTATTGAATTTCATATCTTAATTTTAACTTGAACTAAATCCCATAAACCTGGGCTTAATAAAAGAAAAAGTTATACACACACATACATTATACATATACACATATATTCTACCTTCTATCTTTAGTTCATTTTTGGCTGCAGGATTAATTCCTTCATTTTCTTGCAGCCTTCCAGCATCTAAGGCCACTTTTAACTTCTAGAATACTTTTTTATATTCTTTTCACATACATCCACACATCTCACAGCTAGCAATGGAGTGTCAAGTTCTTCTCATGCAACCATGTCTCTCACAGAGAACGAAAGGGCTTTCTGATTTTAAAAATCACACATAATAAGACTGTGACCACGTGGATGCAAAACCTTAATCATACTTTGAAAATATTTTTGCCGTGTAAGGTAACACATGGACTAGGGACAAGGATATATTCTAGGGACAAGAAGTTATTCTACCAACCACAGAATTACCTTCAAAATTACCAGTAATTTGCCTATACCCTAAAACTCACTCAGCAAAGGAATCTTTAACTATCTGGGTAAATGTCCTACTAACTAGTTTATATAGTTCCAGAAAGTGCTTTGGAGGCTGCTTTGGGAGAAAAGTATTGATAGGTGTTACCAAAACCAGGACCTTGCATATTGCAATTAAAATACTGACATGCCTTCCAAGATGTGCCCACTGGTGTAATAGTGGCATGATGATTATGGCCAAATACATTCTGATAGGTTATGGGGTATCCTCCCTAGGAAGGATTTCATTGCTGGTCCTAAAAGCCTAGTCAAAAACCCACAACAGGGAAGATCATAGAACCTATAAGGAAACTTACTGTTGTTCTGCTAATGGTCGTGTTCTTAAACTATTCTTGAAATATTAATAACAGTAGCTTTATGGGGCCAGCATCTTTGGGGGACCAGAACAAGTAGCTCGTTTATCCACCAGTGGATGGCCACACACTCTTGAGCATATGGACGATATGCTCAAGGGTGTGTGGAACTTGGAGACTTAGTAAGATGAAATAATATGGAAATATTTTCTGAAAGAAACAAGTTGGCATGTTCTCAAAGCCTATGCCTAAGAAGATAACAGTAACCATTCCACAAAGAACATAGCTGTATTTACAGATTTCTGAGGAATGTCAGTCCTGTTCTCCACTATAGTGGTATGAATTTGACTTATATTGCCAAAATGTATGAAAGCTGCCTCCCTCAGCCTATCCTCATCAACATTTGGTTGTGATGTTTGATAATAGTCCTTCAGACTAGACTGTTTTGTGCAGGTATTGTTTTTGGAGTGCTTCATGTATTCTGGATTTTAGTTCTCTATCAGATGAATGAGGGCTGCATTTGATCTGCTAACTGTCTTTTGTGGTGCTGTGCCTTTTTAGTGTGATGTAGTCCAAGTGTTAACCTTGTTTATTTTTTGTTTTGTTGTTGTTGTTTTTGAGCTATAGTTAGACCAGTTCTACCAAAAAAAAATCAGGATGCATAAGGCAATAGATGACATTTTTAAAATGCTGGTCAAACCTCTCAGCTAAGAATCTTACATATACAAAGTTATCTTTCAAAAATTAAGAAAATGTAAATATATTCACAGATAAATATAAACAGAAGATTCATTGTGAGTAATTCAGCATATACATATGAAGAACCAGGGGAATGGTCAGTGAAGAAACCTTGCTGATCAATTGTGAAAAGCAGAGTTTAGATGCCCAGCACCCATGAAAAAGTCAGAGTCTATAACCTCAGCACCAAAAGAAGAAAACAGGTGAATCCTTGGGGTTTGCTGGCTAGCCAGTCTAGTTCAAATGGTGAGCTCCAGGTTCACCGAAAGACTTTGTGCCAATCCTATCATTGGGTGAGTACACCTGCAAGCACAAGTGCACACATGCACATAAACATGCCCCCTCTACGCACACACTTAAGAAAAGCAATGATTTCAGACTGTTCTATAATCCATATAAAGAAACGAAGAAGAGACACTGGAGATATGACTCAGCAGTTAAGAGTATCTGCTTCAAAATATCCAGGGGTGTCTTCTGGCATCTAGGGGAATCCATATACACTCAAACAGACATTTAAATAAAATAAAATCTCAAAGACAAAATCAAACATCACAATTAAGCCATTATTACCATTTTAAAAAGAAAAAAGACTGGAGTAAGTGTATATTTGTAAGAACAATCAGGAGTGTTTCTTCTTTTCTCATGACTAATTTAAAACTTGTATAAAACAATGTAAAGTGTATCCTTGTATCATTGGTTCTATAAAACATAAAAATAAAATATTTTAAAACAAAGAGCATACATGTAAATATTATGAAGAAGCTACAAGGAAGACCTTACTTTATATATTAATTTTAAAAATATTTAAAAACAATACTTTGTATGGGGGTACCATGTGTTGTAGATAAAACCAATCCCAGAAGTCAAAGATTACTAAACAAAAATCCTGTTAACAGGTGTAAGACACCTATATAGGAGTTGTTGAGCAGGAAGCTTTCCAGAACCCTGCAACCCATTCAGAAATTGTTAGTGGTTGCCCACCAGAAATGGATGGTAAGACCCTATGGCTGTAAACATTACATATTTCAGTTCAGAATTCAAATAAACCATACTAAAAATGTTGGAAGCTTTCTACCTACGAGCAGACCTTCCAAATGCAGGAAGTTGCTATTTGGGCAACTAAGGAGAAAAGTCAGTGATGGGCTTCTCAGCTTTAGGCTTTGCATGCTACAAGACCAGTTTTGCCAGACAAGAGGTGCTTAGTGGTCTAATAGCAGTAGAGCAGTTATGGGTGTAACAGATTGATTTCTGGTTGGCTATTAGTCCTGCTCCTTAAGAGGGAGTTTATGCCTGATATTGTGAACTTGGTTCAAAGCCCACAGTTTAGAGGTCATAAACAATAGGGATAAGCCTACTACTATTGTTTTTCTAAATGAGCATTTTGTCAAACTATCTTTTTTAATATTTACCCATACCTCTAATATATTAAAATATCATAGAGTAGTGCTGTCTTCAGTCTTGGTCAGAAAGTTTCTCTATGTAGTTAATGACAGTGTAAAGATGCATGGCTTGTCAAGGTATTAAGAACAACTGACTATTGAGTGTTCCATATTAATAAACACACCTATATCACCCCCTCTGTAGTGTGGGGTACACCCAGGAAGAAAGCAGCAAAAAGAATGTAAGAACCAATGAAGACAGGGAGGAACACAATGAAAAGCTGTGGTTTTGGTCTGGCATGACTATGCACTCATGAGTTCACAATAATTGCCTGAATCAGGCTTCCACAAGACTGAGATAGTAAACATTCAGTTGTTGATCAGGGATGATTTCATAGGACCTCTACTTAACCCAAGTGAGTTAATGCAAGTTTAGGGTTATAGGAGTAGGGGAAGTCACTGTATTCAGTGACATACACACTCATGAATTAAGCATGCCCTAGTTGTTAACACCATGCCCATGTTCACACCAGGGCATGCACACACGCATGCAGCCCTGGTAAAAATGCACAATGGTACAAAACAAAGCAAAAAAACAAACAAACAAACAAAAAGCCATGGAATAGCAAGGTTGGGAAAAAAGAGGGAATTCTTGTATGTGGAAAGAAGATAAGAGAATGTAGAGGTATGAGAGTGACAAGAAAGCATCATACACATGTATCAAATTGTCAGAAACCATTTGCAAAATAAAACTAAATAATAATGCAATGGACACATGTTAGTCAATACTTTACCAGAGTAATGAAATTGCATCAAATAGTAGCTCAAATTTACATGGGAAAATAATAATAAACTATGGCAATGGTTTTTCAGATTACAGACCAAATAACTATATGTGTTTTGCTTCATTTTTCTCATACTTTTTAAATCAGTCACTTATATTTAGGCATAACTTATATAATAATAGTGAGGAAATCTTTTCATAAAAATTAGGTTGATTCTGATAGAAGATACACAATAACAAGCTGAACAAGCTATAATGCAGAAGTATTAAAATTATTACAGGAATTAAAATGATTACACTAAAATAATCACCTAACGTCAAAGAAAGTAGTCATAGAAGCAGAGAACAAAAAAGACATAAAAACTGTGAATTGTACCAGTTTTCATCTATGGCAGGAGACCTCTGACTGGGCCAGGGGCTTGATAGCCAAATAGCACTGGGAGTGTGGAAAAACCAGTGAGAAGGGGTAAGAGGACTTAGACTGTTAAGTGGGACTCGCCCGGAATGCTTAGTACACTGGGACTGAGGGACAGTCAGGAAGGAGAAACCTTCTGGTTTCCATCTGTGGCAGGAGAACTCTGCCTTGGCTACCAGGGCTCCATAGCCAAATAGTGCCAGGAAAAAGCAAGCAATCCAGAAGTGTGGAGAAGCTCTTGAAAGGGGGTAAAAGGAATAAAACTGCTCAACAGGACTTATCAGGAATCTTTAGGACACAGGGACTGAGGAACAGCCAGGAGGAAGGAACCTTCCAGTTTCCATCTGTTGTGGAAGACCTCGGCTTGGGCCACCAAAGATCCATAGCCAAATAGTGCTGGGAAAAAGCTCACTTCCCAGGAGTGTGGGCAAGCCTGTCTGCTCAGAGAAACCCACCTGGAATACCCAGTCCACAGGGACTGATGAACAGTGTTCTGGTTTCTTTCTGTGGCTGGAGAGCAAATCCTGTGACACAGGGCTCCATAATCAAATAGTGCCAGGAGAGAGCAGGTATACCAGGAGTGTCGACACACCTTTAAGCACAGGCAAGACAACCACTTCTTTTCAAATTTACTGGACCAAGAGGAAAACTTGCAGAGCCAAAAAGACAGGAAACAAGAGAGAGATGGGAATTAGATCCTTCTGGTTTCTGTCTGCACCCCAGAGCTGACCCTGCATCACAGATCTTCAAACCCAAATTCCTCTCAGACAGAACTGGTCTTCAAGGAGTATTGACACCTAGGCTTGCAGGAAAGACAAGTCACTGTCAGAGAGACTAAGACCAGCTAACACCAGAGATAACAAGATGGCAAAAGGCACGGGCAAGAACACAAGGAACAGAAATCAAGGCTACTTGGCATCATCAAAACAAAGGACTTCCACCAAGGCAATCCCTGGATATCCCAACACACCAAAATGGAAGAGTCAGATTTAAAATCACTTCTCAAGCAGATGATAGAAGATTTTAAGAAGGAAATAAATAACTCCCTTAAAGAAATACAAGAGAACACAAGTAAACCACAGGAAGCCCTTAAAGAAGAAACACAAAAATCTTTTAAGGAATTACAGGAAAACACACTCAAACGGGCAGAATTACAGGAAAACACAATCAAACAGATGAAGGAAATGAACAAAACCATTCAGGAACTAAAGCCAGAAATAGAAACAATAAAGAAAGCACAATGGGAGACAACCCTGGAGTTAGAAAACTTAGGAATGATAGATGAAAGCATAACCAACAGAATACAGGAGATGGAAGAGAGAATCTCAGGTGCAAAAGATACAATAGAAAACATTGACACAACAGTCAAAGAAAACTCAAAATGCAAAGAGCTCCTAACTCAAAACATCCAGATTATCCAGAATAAAATGAGAAGACAGAACCTGAGGATAATAGGTCTAGAAGAGAGTGAAGATTCCCAAATTAAAGGACCAGTAAATATCTTCAACAAAATTATAGAAGAAAAATTCTCTAACCTAAAGAAAGAGATGAACATAAATATAAAAGAAGCCTACAGAACTCCAAATAGAATAAACCAGAAAAGAAATTCCTCCCATCACATTACAGTCAAATCACCAAATACAGAAAATAAGGACAGAATATTAAAAACAGTAAGGGAAAAATGGCAAGTAACATATAGAGGCACACCTATCAGAATTATACTAGACTTCTCACCAGAGAATATGAAAGCTTGAAGATCCTGGGCAGATTCTCATACAAATCCTAAGAGAACACAAATGCCAGCCCAGGCTGCAATACCCAGCAAATCTCTCAATAAACATAGATGGTGAAAGGAAAATATTCTATGACAAATCCCAATTTGTACAGTATGTTTCCACAAATACAGACCTACAAAGAATAACACATGGAAAACGCCAATGCAGGGAGGGAAACTACACCTAAGAAAAAGCATGAAAGTAATCATTCAACAAACTCAAAAGAAGATAGCCACACAAAAATAAAAACATCGAAAATAACAGGAAGAAACAATCATTATTTCTTAATATCTCTTAACATCAATGGATTCAATTCCCCAATGAAAAGACATAGACTGATGGACTGGATTTATAAACAGGACCCAGCATTTTGTTGAATCCAGGAAAAACATCTACAGGTTAATGACAAACACTACCTAGTCTAAAGGGCTGGAAAACAATTTTCCAACAAATGGCCCCAAAAAAACAGGCTGGAGTAGCTATTCTAATATTGGATAAAATCGATTTTCAACCAAGAGTCATCAAAAAATAAGGAAAGACACTTCATACTCATCAAAGGAAAAATCTACCAAGAAGACCTCTCAATTCTGAACATCTATGCCCTGAATAAAAGAGCTCCCACATTCATGAAAGAAACTTTATTAAAGCTCAAAGCACACATTGCACCTCACACAATAATAGTGGGAGATTTCAACACCCCACTATCATCAACAGACAAATTGTGAAAAGACAAACTAAACAGAGACACAGTGAAATTAACATATGTTATGAATAAAATGTATTTAACAGATATCTATAGAACATTTCATCCTAAATCAAAAGAAAATATGTACTTCTCAGCACCTCATGGAACCTTTTCTAAAATTGATTATATAATTGGTCACAAAAGAAACCTCAACAGATATAAGAAGATTGAAATAATCCCACATCTTTTATCAGACAACAATGGATTAAGGCTGGTCTTCAATGGCAAGAACAACAAGAGAAATCCCATGAACACATGGAAACTGAATAATGCACTACTCAATGATAACTTGATCAAGGAAGAAATAAAGCAGGAAATTAAAGACTTCTTAGAATTTAATGAAAATGAAAGTACAACATACCTAAACCTATGGGACACAATGAAAGCAGTGTTAAGAGGAAAACTCATAGCTCTGAGTGCCTCCAAAAAGAAACTGGACAGAGAATATACTAGCAGCTTAAAGCACACCTGAAAGCTTTAGAACAAAAGTAGCTAATACACCCAAGAGGAGTAGAAGGAATGAAATAATCAAATTGCGTGCTGAAATCAGCCAAGTAGAAACTAAAAGAACTATACAAAGAGTCTACAAAACCAGGATCTGGTTCTTTGAGAAAATTAGCAAGATAGATAAAACCTTAGCCAGACTAACCAGAGGGCAAAAAGACAGTATCCAAATTAACAAAATTAGAAAAGAAAAGGGAGACTTAACAACAGATTCTGAGGAAATTCAAAAAATCATCAGATCTTACTACAAAACCCTATATTCGACAAAATTGGAAAATCTAGATGAAATGGACAAGTATCTAGATAGATGCCCAATACCAAAGTTAAGACAGGATCAGATAAACCACCTAAACAGTCCCATAACCCCTAAAGAAATAGAAGCACTCATTAAAAGTCTCCCAAACAAAAAAAAAATCCCAGTACCAGATGGGTTCAGTGCAGAATTCTATCAGACCTTCAAAGAAGACCTAATACCAATACTCTTCAAACTATTCCACAAGATAGAAACAGAAGGAACATTACAAAATACATTCTATGAAGCCACAGTTACACTGATACCAAAACCCCACAAAGACCCAACAATAAAAGAAATCTTCAGACCAATTTCCATATGAATATCGATGCAAAAATACTCAATAAAATTCTTGCAAATCGAATCAAAGAAAATATCAAAATGATCATTCACCATGATCAAGGAAGCTTCATTCCAGGAATTCGGGGATGGTTCAATACCTGGAAATCCATCAATGTAATTCACTACATAAACAAACTCAAAGAAAAAAACCACATGGTCATTTCAGTAGATGCTGAAAAAGCATTTGACAAAGTTCATCATCCCTTCAGGATAAAAGAGTTGGAAAGATCAGGAATTCAAGGAGCATACCTAAACTTAGTAAAAGCAATATAGAGTAAACCAGTGGCCAACATCAAACTAAATGGAGAGAACCTGGAAGCAATCCCACTGAAAACAGGGACAAGGCAAGGCTGCCTTCTCTCTCCCTATCTATAAAATATAGTACTTTAACTTCTAGCTAGAGCAATCAGCCAACAAACAAAGGTCAAAGGGATACAAATTGGAAAGGAAAAAATTGAAATATCACTATTTGCAGATGATATGATGGTATACTTGAGTGTCCTGAAAAAGTCCACCAGAGATCTGCTACAGCTGATAAACAACTTCAGCAAAGTGGCTGGACACAAAGTTAACTCAAGCAAATCAGTAGCCTTATACTCGAAGAATAAACATGCTGAGAAAGAAATTAGGGAAATGACACCCTTCACAATTGTGACAAACAATATAAAATATCTTGGTGTGACTGTAACCAAACAAGTGAAAGGTCTATATGACAAGAACTTCAAGTCTCTGAAGAGAGAAATCAAAGAAAACCTCAGAAGATGGAGGATCTCCCATGCTCCTGGATTGGCAGGATTAATATAGTTAAAATGTCCATCCTGCTGAAAGCAATCTACAGATTGAATGCAATCCCCATCAAAATCCCAAATCAATTCTCCATAGACTTAGAAAGAGCAATTCTCATATTCATATGGAATAACAAAACACCCAGGAAAGCAAAAACTATTCTCAATAATAAAAGGACTTCTGGGGGAATCAGCCTCCCTAACCACAAGCTGTACTACAGAGCAGTAGTGATAAAAACTGCATGGTATTGTTACTGTGACAGGCAGGTAGATCAACGGAATAGAGTTGAAGACCCAAAAATGAACCCACACACTTATGGACACTTGATCTTTGACAAAGGAGCTAAAACCATCCAGTGGAAAAAAGACAGCATCTTCAACAAATGATGCTGGTTCAACTGGTGGTCTACATGTAGAAGATTGTGAATTGATCCATTCCTATCTCTCTGTATAAACCTCAAGTCCATGTGGATCAAGGACCTCCACATAAAACCAGATACACAGAATCTAACAGAAGAGAAAGTGGGGGGAAGTCTCGAACACATGGGCACAAAGGGAAAAGTTCCTGAACAGAACACCAATGGCTGGTGCTCTAAGATCAAGAATTGTCAAATGGGATCTCATGAAATTACAAAGTTTCTGTAAGGCAAAGGACACTGTAATAGGACAAAACGCCAACCTACAAATTGAAAAAAGATCTTATTTCCAATCGTATCCTCTGTCATATTACCAATCTTACATACGATAGAGGGCTAATATTCAATGTGTATAAAAAACTAAAGAAGCTAGACTCCAGAGATCCAAATAGCTCTATCAAAAAATGGGGAACAGAGCTAAACAGAGAATTCTCAACTGAGGAAAATTGAATGGCTGAGAAGCACCTAAAGAAATGCTCAACATCCTTACTCATCAAGGAGATGCAAATCAAAACAACCCTGAGATTCCATCTCACACCAGTCAGAATGGCTAAGATCAAAAGCCCAGGTGACAGCAGATGTTGGCGAAGATGTGGAGAAAGAAGAACACTTCTCCACTGCTGGTCGGAAAGCAAGCTGATACATCCTGTCTGGAGATCAGTTTGGTGGACCCTCAGAAAAATGAACAAAATTCTATCTGAGGACCCAGCTATACCACTCCTGGGCATATACCCAAAAGATGCTCCAACATTTAATAAAGATACATGTTCCACTATGTTCATAGCAGCCATATTTATGATAGCCAGAAACAGAAAACAACACAGATGTCCCTCAACAGAGGAATGGATACAGAAAATGTGGTACATTTACACAATGGAATACTACTCAGCTATGAAAAAAATACTGACTTCATGAAATTCACAGACAAATGGATGGCACTTGAGTGAGTTAACACAGTCACAGAAGAATGATCATGGAATGTACTCACTGATAAGCAGTTATTAGCCCAAACATTTGAAACACCCAATAGTCAATTCGCAGCAACTGTAGAGCTGAGTGAGGTGCCAGGTGGAGAAGTTGGAGAAGGGACTGAAGGAGCTGAGGGAGTATGCAGCCCCAGGGAGGGAGCAATAGTTGCAACTGACCTGACCCCTCGATACTCCTGGAGACTGGATCACCAACCAAAGAATACCCATGGTACTGGCCACATATGTGGCAGTATATGTATGTTAGACATCAGGGGGAGCAGAAGCCCTTAGACCTGAGGGTGTTAGATGCCCCAGTATAGGAGAATGCCAAGGAGGGATGATAAGAGTGGGTAGGTGGGTGGGTGGGGGAATACCCCCATAGTTGCAAGAGAGGTGGGAGGGAAAGGGGAGGTTCCAAAGGGGAGAACTGGAAACTGGGAAACATTTGAAATGGAAAGAAAGTGTGAAAAAATGGAAAAAAATAATAAAAAAAGAAAGAAATGTAAAAAAAACAAAAACAAAAACAAAAAACAAAAAAAAACTAGAAACAAATGAACAGCTACAGTTCAAAGTGTGAAGAGGGGAAAGATGTTTTTAGAATCAGTGAAGGAAAATCAGCAAGCATCAAAAATGGACCCCAGGGCAAGAGAGATGATTGACTCAGAAGTTAAAAACACAGATTGCTCTTCTAGAGGTCCTGAGTTCAATTACCAGCAACCCACATGGTGGCTCACAAATATTTGTAATGGAGTCTGGTTCCCTCTCCTAATGTGTCTGAAGACAGCTGTAGTATACTCATAAAAATAATCAAAAAAATAAATAAATCATTTTAAGAAAGAAAGGAAAAAACAGATATCTATAGAACATTTCATTTTAAATCAAAAAAATATAACTTCTTCTCAGCAACTCATGGTACCTTCTCCAAAATTGATCATATAATTGGTGACAAAACAAACCTCAACAGATATAGGAAGATTGAAATAATACCATGCCTCCTATCAGATCACTATGGATTAAGGCTGGTATTCAATGACAACAACATCAACAGAAAGCCCACATACATATGGAAGCTGAACAATGCTCTACTCAATGATAACTTTGTCAAGGAAGAAATAAAGAAAAAATTAAAGACTTCCTAGAATTTAATGAAAATGAAAGTACCACATACCCAAACCTATGGGACACAGTGAAAGCTGTGTTAAAAGAAAAACTCATAGCTCTGAATGCTTCCCAAAAGTAACTGGATAGAACATATAAAAGCAGCTTAACAGCACACCTGAAAGCTCTAGACCAAAAACAAGCTAATACACCCAAGAGGAGTAGAAGGCATGAAATAATCAAATTGATTGCTGAAATCCACCAAGTGGAAACTAAAATAACTATATAAAGTGTCTACAAAACCGGGAGCTGGTTCTTTGAGAAAATTAACAAGATAGATAAAACCTTAGCCAGTCTAACCAGAGGGCACAAAGACAGTATCCAAATTAACAAAATTAGAAATGAAAAGGGAGATATAACAACAGATTCTGAGGAAATTCAAAAAATCATCAGATCCTACTACAAAACCCTATATTTGACAAAAGTGGAAAATCTGGATGAAACGGACAATTTTCTAGACAGATGCCAAATACGAAAGTTAAGTCAGGATCAGATAAACCATCTAAACAGTCCCATAACCCCTAAAGAAATAGAAGCATTCATTAAAATTCTTCCAAACAAAAAAAGCCCAGGACCAGATGGATTCAGTGCAGAATTCTGTCAGACCTTCAAAGAAGACCTAATACCAATACTCTTCAATCTATTCCACAAAATAGAAACAGAAGGAACATTACCCAATTCATTCTATGAGGCCAAAGTTACACTAATACCAAAGCTTCACAAAGACTCAACAAAGATAGAAATCTTCAGACCAAATTCCCTTATGAATATTGATGCAAAAATACTCAATAAAATTCTTGCAACCGAATCCAAGAACACATCAAGACAATCATTCACCATGATCAACTAGGCTTCATCCCAGGGATGCAGGGATGGTTCAATACCCGGAAATCCATGTAATCCACTACATAAAAAAACTCAAAGAAAAAAAAACTCATGGTCATTTCATTAGATGTTGAAAAAGCACTTGACAAAGATCAACATCCCTTCATGAGAAAAGTCTTGGAAAGATCAGGAATTCAAGGACCATATCTAAACATAGTAAAAGCAATATACAGCAAACCATTGTCCAACATCAAACTAAATGGAGAGAAACTTGAATCATTCTCACTAAAATCAGGGACTAGGCAAGGGTCCCCTCTCTCTCCCTGTCTATTCAATATAGTACTTGAAGTTCTAGCTAGAGAAGTTAGACAACAAAAGGAGGTCAAGTGGATACAAATTGGAAAGGAAGAAATAGAAATATCACTATTTGCAGATGATATGATGGTATACTTAAGTGACCCAAAAAGCTCCACCAGAGATCTGCTTCAGCTGATAAACACCAAAGTGGTTTTAGCAAAGTGGCCGGATACAAAATTAACTCAAGCAAATCAGTAGCCTTCCTATTCTTGAAGGATAAAGAGGCAGAGTAAATAATTGTGGAAATGACACCCTTCACATTTGTAACAAACAATATAAAGTATTTTGGTGTAACTGTATCCTGACAAGTGAAAGGTCTATATGACAAGACAAGACAAGAAAAGTCTGAGGGAAGAAATCAAAGGAAACCTCAGAAGGTGGAAATATCTACAGGGATCATGGATTGGCAGGATTAATATAGTTAAAATGGCCATCCAGTTGAAAGCAATGTACAGGTTCAATGCAATCCCCTTCAAAATTCTAATTCAATTCTTCATAGACCTAGAATGAGCAATTCTCAAATTTATATGGAATAACAAAAAACCCAGGATAGCAAAAACTATTTTCAACAATAAAAGGACTTCTGGGGGAATCAGCCTCCCTGATCTCAAGTTGTACAACAGAGCAGTAGTGAAAAAAACTGCATGGTATTGGTACAGTGACAGGCAGTGAATCAGTGGAATAGAATTGAAGTCCCAGAAATGAACCCACACACTTATTGACACTTGATCTTTGACAAAGGAGCTAAAACCATCCAGTGGAAACAAGACAGCATCTTCAACAAATGGTGCTGTTTCAACTGGCAGTCTACACATAGAAGATTGCAAATTGATCCATTCCTATCTCCCTGTAAAAAGCTCAAGTCCAAGTGGATCAAGGACCTCCACATAAAACCAGATACCCTGAATCTAATAGAAGAGAAAGTTGGGGAAAGTCTTGAACACATGGGCACAGGGGAAAAGTTCCTGAACAGAACACAAATGTCTTTTGCTCTAAGATCAAAAATCGACAAATGGGACCTCATAAAATTACAAAGCTTCTGTAAGGCAAAGGACACTGTAAATAGGACAAAATGGTAATCAACACATTGGGAAAATATCTTTACCAATATTACAACTGCTAGAGGACTAATAGCCAATATATACTAAGAAATCAAGAAGCTAGACTCCAGAGATCCCAAAACATTTGAAATGTAAATAAATTATCAAAAAATGGGGAACAGAGCTAAACAGAGAATTCTCAACTAAGGAAACTCAGATGGATGAGAAGCACCCACAGAAATGTTCAACATCCTTAGTCATCAGGGAAATGCAAATCAAAACAACTCGGGGATTCTACCTCACACCAGTCAGAATGGCTAAGATCAAAAACTCAGGTGACAGCAGATGTTGGCGAGGATGTGGAGAAAGAGGAACTGTCCTTCAATTCTGGTGGGAATGCAAGCTGATACAACTTCTCTGGAAATCAGTTTGGCAGATCTTCAGAAAAATAAACATAATACTACCTGAAGACTCAACTATTCCACTCCTGGGCATATACCCAGAAGATGTTCCAACATGTAATAAAGGCACATGCTCCACTATGTTCATAGCAGCCATATTTATAATAGCCAGAAACTGTAAACAACCCAGGTGTCCCTCAACAGAGGAATGGATACAGAAAATGTGGTATATTTACACAATGGAATACTACTCAGCTATTAAAAACAATGACTTCATGAAATTCTTAGGCAAATGGATGGAACTTGAAAATGTCATCCCGAGTGAGGTAAAGCAGTCACAAAAGAATGAACATGGTATGTACTCACTGATAAGTGGTTATTAGCCCACTTAAGTTCGGAATACCCAAGAGTCAATTCACAGCAACCGAAGGGCTGAGTGTGAGGTCCCAGATAGAGGAGTTGGAGAAGGGACTGAAGGAGCTGAGAGAGATTGCAGTCCTAGGGACAGAGCAGTAATGTCACCTGGCCTGACCCCTCGATGCTCCCAGAGACTGGATCACCAACCAAGGAATACAAATGGAGGGACCTATGGTGCTGGCCACATATGTGGCAGAGGAGGGTCTTGTTAGCCATCAGAGGGAGGAGAGGCCCTTGGGCCAGATAGTGTTAGATGCCCCAGTTAGAAGAGAATGCCAAGGAGCGAAGTCGAGAGTGTGTGGGTGGGTGGGTGGGTAAATACTGCCATAGAGGCAGGGGGAGTTTGAGGGAATAGGGAGGTTCCAAAGGGGATATCTAGAAGAGGGGAAACATTTGAAATGTAAGTAAATTATCAAGAAAAATAAAATAAATAAACAAATAAAAATAAAAACAACTGTACATAAAAATAATAAATATATAAATAAATAAAAACTGTGCAACGCCAGCAAGATGAAAGTCAGTATACTGAAAACGCAGTAAATGACAATATGCAAAGAAATAATACGGAAATATAACATGTTTTAGATATCATGATCTTACATACAGCAATGTATAAAAATATTAGAACTAATCATGAATCAAGTTTGCACAACATCGACCACACTTTTGTTTTATTTTTATATACTAGCAACAGACTGCTCAAAAATAAAATTTAGAGGATATTTCATTTGATATAAAAATACACAGATATTGAAAAAGGTATAAGTGGACATTCATTTTTAAGAATTTACATGACAATTTACCATTATTGTCAATGCTCCACAATTTGACCTTTGGCATAATGTCTACCAAAATACCAACTGGTGGATTTTACAGAAATTCGAAACATGTCATTAGGTCTTTAGAACAAACAGTACTTGGATATCAGCATAGGAATGTGCTCAAGAATGATCTGCTCAAACCATATACAAGAAAAAGCATCTCAAGGCTGGAGAGCTGGATAAGTGGGTAAGAACCCTGTCAGTATAAGCATCGGAGCTGAGGTCTGATTCAGCATTGTGTCCTGTTCAGTCCCTCCCATGACCTGCCCAGCACAGAGACAGGCAGGAATGTGTGGGCGCATGATGAGGGAGGCTTTATGTTTATGTTGTTCAATTATTTATTTATTTTCATCTTCTGTGCCTTCTTCAAACCTATTTCTCTGGTTAAGTTCTGAGAAATACTGAACCTTTATTTGCATTTCCATAAAGTTTTATGCATAATGATCCTGCAATAAATACCAGCCAAATTGATGTAATATGATCCCTTCAAGCCTTTAACTAATGTCACTCTCCTCCTGCATTATAAATTGTCCACTGCTCTCTTTGCTTGGGTCTCATAAAGGAATATTAATCACTAGCACTGGATGAGTCAGTGGGAACTGAGGAGGGGGAGGTTCTGTTGCATGTGTTAATTACAGATGCAAGTTCAGAAGAAATATCATGGGCGATATGGCCAGAGCACCAGTTTCTCTGCAACTAAGAAAACTCTTAAGTTCATTGCTTTAATTTTCTTATTTTCTCCCAACTTGACTGACCTGTTTAGTAGGAGACCTGATTCATTTGCAGATTTGTGTAACCACAGAATTAAGGCCATTTAGAAAAATTGTTTTTAGAGCCTGTATTTCTCATTTTGGAGGAGAATAAAAAAAAAATAATTACTTATCTCCAGGTTCCTGCCTTGAACCTGTCCTCCTGTCATTAGCCCTTCACAACTGTGTCCTGTCTATTGGCCAGTGGAATGGTGAGCACCTGCTCCAGTCTCCTCTCACAGCCTTGACTTCCCACTCTATCATCTGGTTGGTGAATAATTGCCATTCCTTGGGCTATTACTTTTAAAATACCCAGGCTTTATCAATAAGAATTACTGAGTTAGATCTGCTTCACATCTGCTACTGTCATCATAAAAATGTGAATAACATCTTTTGATCAAATAGTACATAAAAGAAACTTTAGCAATAAAAATTAATAGTGTATCATTTCACCATCTTATGGTCTGCTGCTTATTGAATTAGTCCAGTTGCTAAGGATGAAATCATAAAGACTACTAAAGAAAAATAACATAAAAAGACATTTGTTTATGATCTTCTAGTACCAGGAGAGGAATCAAATTTGTAATTTGAAAAACATTTCTCAAGGATAAAATGGTGTGAAGAATAAAAGAAAACAATTTACTTATACTCCATAGTCTATGTTAAGACTGCAGGACTAAGACAAAGAAACCCCCTACCATATATGGGTTTTCAAGGTGAAAGAAAATCCTTGTCATATCCCAGCAGTGGGAGAAAATAAGGAAGGAAGATTAATGACTCTGGTGCAGGACAAAAATAAACCTTGAAATCTAAACTATCTTCCATCACACAGAAAGCCCATGAATCCATTATCACTGCATTATAACTGTCAGTAGCTCATTACTTTTATTAATTTTTTGGTATTTTATTTACATTTCAAATGTTTCCATCGTTCCAGGTCTGCCTTTTGAAACCCCCCTATCTCCTCCCTCCTCCCCTGCCTCCCCTACCCACACACCCACCCACTCTCATCTTCCCTCCTTGGCATTCTCCTATACTGGGGAATCGAACACTCTCAGGCCCAATGGCATCTCCTCCCCCTGGTAGCTAACAAGGCCCTCCTCTGCCACATATGTGGCCAGCACCATGGGTCCCTCCATGTGTATTCTTTGGTTGGGGTGATCCAGTCTCTGGGAGCATCGAGGGGTCAGGCAGTTGACACTGTTGCTCCCTCCATGGTGCTGCAACTTCCCTCAGCTCCTTCAGTCCCTTCTCCAACACCTCCATCTGGGGCCTCATGCTCAGCCCAACAGTTGCTGTGAAGTTAATCTTGCGTATTCTGAACTGTTATAACCACTTAACAGTGAGTACATACCATGTTCATTCTTTTGTGACTGTGTTACTTCGCTCAGGATGATATTTTCAAGTTCTATCCATTTGCCTAAAAATTTCATGAAGTCGTTGTTTTTAATAGCTGAGTAGTATTCCATTGTGTAAATGTACCACATTTTCTGTATTTATTCCTCTGTTGAGGGACATCTGGGTTGTTTCCAGCTTCTGGCTACTATAAATATGGCTGCTCTGAACATAGTTAAGCATGTGTCTTTATTACATATTGGAGCATTTTCTGGATTCTGGGCGAGTCATGCTGAGCAGTGTTGCTTGTCTTATCCCCATTCACAGGCTTTTCCACTCTCCTGTGAGGCTAGCTTTCTCCCTGTGCTCTTTGGCTACAGAGCCCTGTTGGCCCAGACAGAGGTCTCCCGCCACTGATGGAAATTGGAAGGCTCCTGTCTCTGGCTGTTCCTCAGTTCCTGTGTCCCAAGGATTTCGGGGGATTCCTGCTGAGCAGTGTTGCTCATCTTAACCCACTCATGGGCTTTTCCACACTCCTGGGTGGCTAGCTTTCGATGTCGCTATTTGGCTATGGAGCCGTGGTAGCCCAGGCAGAAGTCTCCTTCTACAGATGGTGTCTCATTTCTTGACTATGGTGGAAGTCTTTAAATATGCAAATACTTCTAACACTAAAACAGAATTAAATAAATTGTAAATTTTTTAGCTCCCCTTGCCTTCATCCAGCAATCCTGAATCAACATTGCTTGTACACTATGCTGTAAAGTTTTAGGTTTTAGTAGAGCTTCTCGCTGTATAAACTAAATGTCAGCACTGCTCAGAATGCCTGTCCTGTGACTTTGCTTGGATTACTGTGTTGATCCTGAAGCCAAATAGCCAACCAGCACTATCAGCCTCCCCTGGATTTATTTGCCTAACAGATTCTTGGGTTTGTTCATTTATTGTTGGTAGCATTTTGTTTTGTTTTGTTTGCTTGTTTGTTTTTGAGACAGGGTTAATGTAAAACAGGTTGGCCTGAATTTCATTATGTGATTGATGCTGACTTTGAACTCCTGATCCTCCTCCTTCTACCTCCTAAGTATTGTGCTTACAGGTGTGCACTAGCTAAAAGACTCTTAGTTATTATACTTCATTCCCTTTTAATCTTAGGTTTTCAAGTTTGGGAGACTATAAATGGCTCTCCTTATGAAATATGCTTCAAGTTGATTTAATATTGATCAAATTTGAACATTAATTTCTCTTAATAGTAAAATAATAGTGGTTTTAGAAGAAAATTCTTATCTTGTTCCTTTGTACAAATTAAGATAACAGTAGCTGTAGTTAAAAAGGCATCCGATGAGCTTAAGCTATTAGACTGTTTTCCATTTAACATTACTGAGCAGGAGCCTATGCTGGCCAGGCAACTCTTCCAAACAGTAATTACAAGACCCAGGCTCATAGGAATGCCGAAGGTCTATCAAGGGTGTCTGTGGGATAATATATGGAGAATCTTCAATCAAAGGTCATTAGTAACCAGGACTGAAGGTAGCATCCAGAGCTTTTAGGTTATCCTGGCTAAAGTTCAGACTCATAGTTTTAAACACAAAGGGTATTAAGGGTGCTCTAGTTCTACAATTGAGTTTATAAAGCCACAAATTATAGGACTAATCTAGAACACTCAATTTCTGTTGCATACTTACCCAGTTATTCTGTGGTGCCCTTGGGACCCTACACATAGTAACATCTTCTAATGTTCAAGACCTTTATATAAAATGGCAGTGTTTGCATTGACCAAAGTGCATAATCCTATATAACCATCTCTGGTTGACTTGTTTACCTAATGAAATGTAAAGGCTGTGCCATGCTATATTATTTTGAGAATAATGCCATAATAAAAATAAATATATATTTGGTACACATTTAGACCACATGGAGATAAAGAGATGAGTGGGTTAACAATCATAATTGGAAAATGACATTTGAAAATCAATGTATTCATAATATTATCACACAAATTCATAGGTATATATTTAAGAAAAGGTGTGAAAGAGACACATATATCACTGGGGCTAGGGAGTTGGCTCACTAGGAAAAACACGTGCCACATAAATATAAGGATCTGACTTCAGATGCCCAGAATCCACATAAAGATGGGAGAGCAGCATATGCATCCGTAATCCCAGCATTTTTGTGACAAAAGGGGGAGGTGAAGGCAAGAATTTCCTCAGAAGTTCACAGGCCAGCTATCTTGCCATATGAACCAACAAGGTGGAAGTCCAAAATAACATTTGAAGTATTTTCTGAGCTTTATATGCAATTCCCAGTGTGTTGTGGCATATATGTGAATGCAAATACAGTCACATGCAGATAGACATATACACACAGACAAATAGAGAAAAAAAAGATAAAAATACTAATGAAAAAAGCAAAGGAGCTTCTAAATCAAAAACAGAATGACATATTCATGAATTTTAATACATTATATGCTAAAACGCTTATGTAGATTCATAGATTCAATGAGATGTCGATTAAAATTACAGTTTAATTAGAATGTATTAAAACAGGTTAGTTCTAAACTTTATGTGGGGAGATAAAATAATTAGAAATATCAAAAATATTTCTAAAAATTTTCTCAAAGTTAAAATGCTCACACACATAATTTGAAGGGTTTTTTTGTTTTGTTTTGTTTTGTTTCTTTTTTGTTTTTGTGTTGTTATAAACTGCATTAATCACTGTGCAGAAGCCTAAAAATAGACCCCTTGGTCTACGCCATTTGCTAGCTGTACTTTGTGCATCATATCCAAAAAACCGCTAAATCCAATATAATCTATTGTGCATGTATGAGCATGTGTGTGCATTTACACGAGTATGAAGCTTCAAATCTTGAACATTCTACTAGATTTTCTGATGGCTCTACAATATAATAGTAGTAGTTTCATAACAGATCTCTAGTGCAGGATATTTTACTCAAATTTACTCATTTATAGGAACGTTAAGCTAGAGGCAGAAAAAGTTTGATTATCTTGGCTGGTGCTTTCTTTCGTGCTATTAGGTGATCCCTGGCCATTACAATAATCTTCTTTCTCAGCTGCATACCAAAAGATGGCTAGCTCCTAATACTTAACATTTCTTCTATTTCTTAGATATTTTTGAACTCAAAATCCTTGGGTTTGGGAAATAGTTCAGTCACTAAAGTCTTTTTCACTTTTATATTATAGTTGTTTCCATTCATATGTTTAGCTGTTGAGTTTCCTCCAAACCAGAAGTCTCTCTTCAACTGTTATCCCACTTGACCACTTCAAGTTGATCATTCCAGAATATAGAAGCTGTTTAGTAATTGCTCCATTGCAAAATTTGCAGTGATGGTCAGTGGAAATATGCTCAGCCAAGCATAGACTGTGAGAAGCACAGAGTCCTCCAATTCTTTGCATACTACCTCCTGTGATGGAGACACTGTTAATTAGAATACATATTTCTATTAATTTTAATTGATCTTAACAGAGAATGTTTGAATGTCAAGGGATATTTAATACATTCCACATAGAGAGGACTGTCAAAATCAGCTTCAAAATATATATCCAGAAATAATCTAGGGAATATGCTAGAAACCCAAATGGTTTTTTCCATCAACTTTAGCACTAATTTTCTCATTTTCAGGTTCGTTTGGTTTTATCATAATCTTTTCATTTCCCATAGCTGCAAATATTCCCTCTAAATTTCAAGCTTTTGCTATAACATTTCACATATATCAAAATCACAGCTTTTTTTTTTTTGTTATTTCATGTGTATGAGTGTTATACCTATGTGTTTGTATGTGTACAACATGTATGTCTGGAGCCTGCGAGGGGGGAGAAGTTGTTGGGTCCCCTAGAACTGGATACACTGTTAGTTGGGAGCTAGCTTATGAGTAATAGGAACAAAACTTAGGCCTTCTGCAAAAACAACAAGTGCTCTTAACTGCTGACCTATCTATCTACAGCTCTATCATAGCTTCTTAAAAAGAATATACAAGGAAACAGCTGACATACAAACATGAATACAAACAATATGTGCTTAGCACACAAAATTTAAAAACACAAAAAAATAGTCCTATGATATTTTAAAATAAGCACTCCTTCACATCCATGGAGTAGAAGCTTTAATTTTTCAAGCTAAATTAGACTAACTGAAATCTCCCTTAAGTTTTCAAAGTATCTAAAACACAAAACAGAAATATGAATCTAAACCTGTTAGTCCATTATGCAGTTTAATAATTCCCAAAGGAAATTAGAAAGCCAATTGCTTTGGTAATATAAATCCTTACTGGGAAAAAAAAAAAAAAAAGCCTATCTCAAGCAAATGACAGTGCATAGCAAGATTCAAGAGAACTCTTATAATCCCCTTTCTTCAGTCCATGGCTAGAGTTAGACCAGCCAGCCATGACAACTATGGAATTTTAGCTTCTCAGTCCACGATGGCTATTTTTGTAAAGGACAGTGAATTCTGTACAAGGTCAAAAACAGTGTGAATTGTTCTATAAGGAAAAGTTCTTTGGAAAAATTTTCATTTAAGACCATTTACTACCACAGAGGCAGAAATGCCTTTTGTTACACTCATGAGCCAGCACGGTGACTGTGAGTATGGAGAACAGGCGCCTAGAGTGATAGGAATCATTACACTTCAAACAGATGCTGAGACTCTGAAGGACCAGGGTGTTGTGCACTTTTCCAAGATACTGCAGCACATCACATCTAAGCAATCCAAGGTCAAACGAGGCAAGCACACGTCTACTATTACGGGAGATTATTTGGCTCACACTCTCAATTTCACTGCCTTCCCCTGGTGTTCAGTAACATTAACCTGAAATGCTATAAATTTTATACAGAACTTGCCACAGGAAACATGATTCCTTTGGATAAACATAAAAGTGAATTGCCTATAATGAAAATAACTGAGTGTTAAAATAACTGAGTGTTGTATGTCAATATACCCTTTTTGCATGGCCATAATGTCAACTGTGAGGAAAAAATAACCTTTCATGTTACCTAGTTCCAATTTTACCTTCACCTACTCTTATTCTACACAGCCAAAGGTGAGAGGAAAGTTCCAGCCCAGAGGAGAAGAAGCACAGAAACTCAGGTAATCTCCTACACAGCCTGCTCACATTTGTCTGCAAGCTACATCTTAGATACAAGTCAAATGAATAAATACTTCTTACTTTCATATCCAAAAGAAATACTTGAGAGTTAGCTAATGATAGAAAAGGAGCTGTGGATATACTAAAATCCTTCAGGTAATCTAATAGCTTCTCAGATCCTTTGTTTTATATGTGTTGATTACTGCTCTGTGTTAACCTAGTTGTAAGCCCATGCCTACCTCCCTGTTTCTTGCTCTCAACCCTCCCCCCTTTCCTTTGTGCTTTCTTCCTTGTTCTTCTCTCTTGACTTCTTGCTTCTGTCAGTAGGAAGGATTAAGGTCATTTTCCACCTTGGCCTTTATAACAGCAGTCTGTCCTTCAAAGTTCTTCCATGCTTACCTTCATTTCTTATCTAACCCTTATTCTAAGCATTTCTTCCAGATCAATTACAGGGTGGGAAACCCCAATTTGAAGTTTCAAGATGTTAAAAGCTTCCAAACCCAAAACTTCCTAAGTGGCAATGTGATGCCAGAAAGCATCCCACCTGGCCTATGATAGGCAGGAAAAAAAAAATTGAACATAAGGTAAATACAAACTGCAAGTGAGAGTTTAGAATCTGTGCAAAATCTTTAAATGTCATTTAAATGTCTTTATAACATATTGTTTCACTATGCCTAAAAATGTTGGGGTTTTGAGAGACAAATTCCTTAAAATAATAATTTTATACACCCTTTAAATAAAAAGAAATCCAGAGGATTTTTCTATTTTGTTTATTTTTTCTTTGATTTGAAACATATAATCACTTATAAGAAAATAAGCCAAAGGCAGAAAATAAGACAACTCAACATTTTAAAGAAAAATATAAATTGTATCATTCTTTTCTATCTCTGATATAAACACTTAAACACAACAAAAAGCATTGTCTATGTTTACAAAAATATATTTTCTAGCCGCATCATCAAAGAGAAATAAATATAATAAGAGAAAGTGAAAATAGAATACAAGAGACAAAAATGAGCCTGTCATATACAGGAGATACTTCAATAGTGTTATTACATGAATGAGATTCATCTCAGCTCCTAATGCAGTCTAGCCAAGTGGGAATTGATAATCAAAATGCAGGATGGATATAAATGGAAAAGAGGAACATCAAAAGCAGATGCAGCTAAGCTAACCAGACACACCAGGTTGTCCAGGGAGGTGGAGAGTTCATCAGGTGTTTACCGGGATTACACCTACAGATGGCCTGTGTAGCATTTACAGGGATCACAGACAGATCACCTGTGTAGCACTTGCAGGGATCACAGACAGATGGCATGTATACTATTTGCAGGGATCACATACAGATGGCATGTGTAGCATTTACAGGGATCACAGACAGATGGCCTGTGTAGCATTTGCAGGGATCACAGACAGATGGCCTGTGTA